>SJOL01007764.1:307353-351423 GCA_004794785.1 Opisthorchis felineus | reverse complement strand
CTCTCCTGTGTACTGGTTGGAACTGGTGCGGAGGCGCCAGATGATTCGTAGTGTACATTGTCGAAAGCAACCAGCACATTGAAACCAAACAGGGTGGTTAGCCCTGTCTGGAGTTGCTGAACTCTTAGCTCACCCAGACTGACGTCCATGCTGCCCAGCCGGCACCAGGAGGTGGTGGTTCAGCTCGCCAACGCTCGGAGACGCTACTCTTACTGTGACACCATAGCCTGTTTTTTATATGGGACACCAAAAATTGCTTACAACACTCCGGTTTTATCTAATTATACGGCTAACCTAGTATCTCCGATCTGTACTGCTGAAGACCACGCTTTGGAGCCATTGTACAGAACCTATCCGAATTCGTACTCTTGGTCACTTAAGTCAATCTATCACCCACAGTACACCCGGGGAGCGTGAAATGCCTTCGGAAACCATTTGAACTTGTTACCAATAAAGCCATGTCGTCAAAATTTCAGCGACCTTTATTAGTTGTGACCAGAATAGATCTTCCGAACATGACATCAAACAAAAGTAGCATAGTTTTATTTCCAATATTTGCTCATTTCCTGAAGGTAATCAGCTGCTATTCCTGAAATTCCCAGAAGATTCAACCACTTACGTTTCGAACATCATAATGTGGTAGAGCTTTCAGCTTAAGTGGACGCTCCCTGTACGACTCCGTCGATTTCACGACCAGGGCACTCAGTTTCAACACCAGTTGTCTTGATTGTTTTGGATAGTCCGTGCAAGTGGGGAAGGAATTTGGTCACACTAAAGAAATCTTTGAAAAGGTTTGCGTCTCAAGCTTGTTGGTCAACTCGTTGAAAGAAGGGGTTTGGCAGGAGGTCGCTATTTTTTTCTAGTTAGGTACATTTATTCGAGGTTTCTTTCTGGACATAATAAAGATATGATGGGACTCCAGTCCTTCACATGGGCCACTAAAACTAAGACTTCAACAGTTGAACCCAACGGCCTTGAGCTATGACTTATTAGGTGCTGACTATCTAGTCGGCGTTTGAAACAACGTAGGTGATGTGGTTGTGTACGTGAAAAGAGTTTTGGTATAGTTCTCCAAAAGTCCGATAACATGTTCTTCGAAATGCTTCTGTTTCCTAACTCTAGAATACGGGTGTCATTTTTGCGCAATTACCAATCTGTTTTCCTTAAAAACATACCCTACACTTGTTTCAGAAGGCTGGCTCTTATGACTGCTTTTGCTGTCATTATTGCTCCTTCCGGGAAGTCATACTGCGTTTGCTGGCGACTTATGCATCTCTGATTATTTGTCACTTGACCCCTTTGTATTTAACCACGCTCTAGCCCATCCACACAGACGAACAGAACGTGCAAACGAAGTTCAAGAGTGATCATCAAGTGAACCGAACCAGAAGAACTACACCCTAGGCTGGACCCAAATCCATTTAGGTTCCCCCATTGGCCCAACACTTGGTCACCCACCCTAACACACAAAATCCTTCGGCCGACACCCAACAGAGATTTAGCTTCAATTGGATGATTAATTCTCCTTCCGCCTTAAATCTCGACCAACCTCGTAACCTAGTCACTTGGCCTGACGACGCTTTTGTGTCAAAAGCGAAACGTTCCCCAGCAATAAATCTACCGATTGTTACCAAACTTTTCCGAAAACTGAACTATCTGTTTGCAGGGAGTGCCGATACTTTCACTGCTCGCATCCGCTGTCCACTTACATCCCGGGGTCGCTGTATTGTGAGAGTTTTTTTCAGAAGTAGACTTCAAGGACAATAATATGGCCAAGGCCTGGAACGCTTCAAAGAATCTAAAAAAGGCGTTACTTAATTCTATCCATCAGGATGCTCTCTACCACCGAGTTTTCTAGATTCCATGACCTTGGCTTTTCAGCACCCGAGTGACTACCACAATATTAATTTCCAGCTGCGCCGCCATGTTGGGAATGTCCATATTCACTAATTAAACAATTAAGAAAGCGAAGAATTACACTTAGAACGTTGTGCTGAGGCCATAGGTCTTGCGCGAAATGTCAGGCTGCAAGATTATGAGGTCTGTTTCCATGCGGACGTAGAAAGACATAGATCGTGAAAGTAGGGTTCACTGAAGCAGCTGTGAGCAGATTTCAATCGATAACCTCCATCGGGAATTCGTTGGCCTGACAAACCTACCTAATAAATTTACTCCCATCAATGTCCACAGATGGCTGCAACTAAGGTAGCTCGGTGAGGCTTGCGAATACTCAGTAAGAGAAATTGGTTTGTATGGCCCTAACCTTCTATTGACCCTGTTGAAGAGCGTAATGCCTTCCTCTATCCGTTCTGTTTGCATATTGTGTTACTTTTGGTAAGTGCCAAAGAAGTGGATAAATACGTTGAGACCAACTGTTCTTCTGAAGGTGCTTAATTATTCACTAGTCACGTGGAAGACACTATTTTGGACATATATGAATGTCGTATTTCGTTCCCCATAGTAGACGATGTCGCGCTCTTACTGCACTCTGTCAGTTCAACATTAGATAGACAAGCTACTGCTGTGCGCCGGTTATTCTTTGGAAACGCCTGTGCTTTCAGCACTGTTGATAGAGGACAATTACTGTGACCTCTTGCTTATCTAATAATCGCGCACATATTACAAAGGTTAACTTTCGCCCTTCTTTTCCATTCTGATTTTCATGAAGATGGTATTTTGACAGGTTTTCTTCGTGTATATAGAGGACTTAGTATGTTCGTATCTCTCCCCCCGGGCTCATTTTTCATCTGCCACTTTCTCGGAACTCTTAGAGAAGAAATATCGGCAACTTCCATTCTAGAGGAATGTCCGAGCTGACTTTGTTGTAAGCGAACGTTTTACTCAGCGTATTTTTTTTTACAACGTCTACACCCTTTTTAACTACAACTCACTAGAAACCATTTCTACATAAAGATCACAACCTGAACATCTCCACTTACATTAACAGTGTGATCCCTCTCGTGGCCCCACCTCTCTGTCATCCTAAAGAAACTTTTATACCTTCCTGATGAGTAGTTCAAACGAATCTTTCCAAATTACGTTGCAATATTTCATCAGTTCTGTGTAATACCTGTTAAAATCTAACTAGGGTTTCATCAAGTTCTAGTTGACGTGTACTTCGCACTATCAGCCAACGGACGATTTTGACCAGATTTATGTAAGAACTGCGAGCTGACCAATATAGGTCCTTTGTGTGACAAAGCAACAGCCGTATTTTGGGGAGGGCAGATTTGGCTGCCGTTGGGTTATCACACTGAAAAATCAAATACCCACTGGCTTCCTGTAATCGATGAAAACAGAAAGCTGTTCAGTGTCATGATGTATGAATCGGCTCTGTGTCTGCTTTAAAAATGTAATGTCTGAATAGTATACTTTCCAAACCTCAACCTGAAGATCAAAATGTACCGGTATGTTAGTCCCTCACGGCTCTCCAGTTTAATTACTTCTAACGGATGTGACCACAGCACTTCAACCGGGATTCCAGCCTACATAATTTATGACCCAGTCCGTTCTCTCTGAATTTGGCCGCAACTAACAGAACGACCTATTCTCATCTCTTTGTCTTAGAGGTAACGTAATATCTGTGCACATTTTGAGCCTGCACTTAATCGAGGGATCACTGCAAATCTAAGGCATTTGTCAGTTGATCTGAGTTAGGACGAAAGTTTCTATTTTCATCCCATCTGGAACTGTCCTTGCTTATAGTACGGTTGATAAGGAAGTCACGGGTGAAGTTGGGTGATCCCACTGTTTTCTCGGACCTCTTGCGAATGCTCAGTTCCGGATTTCTGATTGCCATGTTGTGGACTTGTTCAGGCTATTGCAACGCCTACCCACAAGCCATACTTTGGTTTTGTCAAGCTACCGGGCAATAATTAGAGCATTTATGTACTGAATAAATGATCTTGCCCACAATCCACATTTATCCTTAGAAAATTCAAAGCCGTACCACTGTAACACACGTAACACACGTAACGCAAGCTTAATAGAGAGCATCCAGTCATCAGTATTAATCACCGCTGCAGTACTCACGTGGTTCCATCTGTAGTGTCTTTTCCAACTTGAAAGTAGCTAACTTTGTAGGATTTCTCTCTGATGGAAATCATTGACACAAAAAGTTTATTAAATGTCTTGTTGCCGAAGCTCCAAGTGACTCGTTGTTACTTCGGCTGGTAGCATTTTTTTTGAGTTTTGAAACACTCAAAAAGGACCGACGATTTTCATTTTTCTTTTTTTTTTCTTAGAGCGTTGATTGACAAATCAGCGAAAATGTTCTCTGATGTAATGAAAAAGAAATAGCCAATAGGTTTTGACAAAAAATTTTCCGCTTCTACACGCAGCTTACATTCCACTAGGTTATGTAGCACAATGGCCTACAAGCTCCCGTGGTTCAGTTTTTGGAGAAGAATCCTCTCATGCTCGCAAAGAAAATTGTGAATGACAGACGAAAAACGAGGTAACAACGCCCAGAAAAACATCAGGTGTGCCAGTTTTTGCGTGAAACAATCCGTCCATAGATAGAAATAGCATGGCTGTTTATCAAAAGCTGTGGAGAAATTAAAACACTATCATTATGCTTGTGCTATCAGCGGTTGAATAACTTTTAAAGTTTCCCGACTATAAAGTAAGTTACCCAAACGTTCCAACAGTGAATCCAAAAAGGAAGATGACGGGAATATTGAGATATCCGATTTATTGAGAAGATCTTATAAGTATCTAAATCTAGCAGGTGTTGAGCCCCTCGTGCTATGCATGACTTTTTTTACCTGCTTAGCGATATTGGTTCACCACTTGGCGCTAGAGAAGTGTAGGATCTCCACATTTTGGCTGAACAGCGGCACCTTATGTGGTTCACTGACGAAAGCAAATGCGAGAATGTTTAATTCTATTGAAGCAAATATATCTGCAACAGAATTTGAAGAACTGTTGCTAGTTGATAAACTAGAACCAGCTAGCCTGAATATGATGGCACAACCGGGTTCTCTGGCAGTGTCCCCTCTCAGATCCTTCAAGTTAACAGCAGTACATCATTTCACACATTAAAGAGCATGTCGGCCTTCCCGACTGCCATTGTTTCATCTATGGTGGTAATTTGTAGCCTGACGGTATTTGACGCAACTTATGGCCACTAATACTGATATTGGTAGCTAACAATGACAGTGCCCAAGTACTGATTGCAAAATGAGACAAACTCAATTCAATCATTTGTTCATCTGCATCAGATGTTTCTGTTTGAATACGCTGTTGACAATGGTCACCGACCCTACTGAGGCATTTGCGCCTAACTATTGAGTGAGTCACATAGCCATGATTTTCCTATACCCGCTGAAACACTTATTTTGGCTTACATGCTTTTAAGCATTAAGTCAGAAATCCTAAAACCGGTCGATTTACCCACGGGACAAAAATCCTTACGCTAATTCTAAAAGAACAAAATGCCCACTAAAGTTTGTTTGGAAACGGGTTCGCGTTACCTCTATGCTTTGAATAGCAGGTAGATCTAAATTGTGGTAGCTAATTGTTAGCGTCTGTGAATATAGCCTGTGGTAAATTTCTCAGAGTTAGCCAAGCCATTTGTAACATATAACAAACGTGGATTGCGCTGCCGCCCGTGCACCAGAACTTCAAAAGCAAAAATGATTTGGGTTGATCTTACCAAGGTTAGTTCTAGGCGGGTGGAAGGTAATTAATTCGCTACTTCCCGCTTTTGCACAATTGCTATTAGCTCACTGATTCTGTGTTTCCTGTTATACAAAATGACTCAGTCCCCAAAAATCTGCAGCGACTTTTTTACTCCGTCCTTAACGGGGATTTTTGAAAAAGTCAATCACCTTGTGGAAGTCAGGAGGATACCCCCAGCTTTTCGCGGAACTTGTGGCTAACCAAATAAATAACAAGACAGTGAGAATAGGTATTTTTTACGTTGTTTATTACGAAGGTAGACTACTGCTATACCCGACTATCCCAAATCATCGCAATGCAAATCACATTCTGATTCCACTTTTGTAGAAAATAAAAGGAAACCTTTCTCTTAGGTAGCGAGTAATGAGAGGAAACTAGATGAGTATCAAAATAATATAGGTAATATCTTGCTCTGAAGCAATGTTTGTGACGATTATTCAGGATTTATGCATTTCATGACTAAGGTTCGTGCGAAAAATGAAGTTTTTCACTAAAGATGAACCTTTTCAGTTGCATGGCCTAATTCCGATATATTATCACCAATGTTTTGCAAGACAATGTGTTCTTGATGCAGCCACATCAGGTGCAACTAAATCATTTATCTGTTAGGGGAACTAATTAAATTGTTTCCCCTCGGATGCTGTCTAATTTCATTTCAGCGACCATCTAGGTGGAAAACGGAAAGCTCTGGATAATTACTTTGTGCAGCGCAAAAAAACAGTTATTGTTTTCCTCGGTAATTTGGATTCTAGGTGTTGATTTGTTAGTAAAGCCTTCAGCCGGTAAAACTTGCGGGGAGAGTTTTCACCTTGAAACTATCTTATTATATATATATATATATATCTATCTATATATATATATATATAGGCATTCGATGGTCTGACCAATATTGTTCTACGGATGGGCTTAGTATGTCAGTTTGCAGGTGATATAACAGAAAATATGGCACTATTTATTTCGTAGTGAGCTGTAATCGACGCCAAAGTTATCAATCAAATCAGCCCCTGTCGGTTTGTCTGTATAGTTGGATGGTTTATTTTCAGTTAAGTCAGAAAATAACGACTTAGCTTTTCTATTCTCCCATTCTAACTAGCACAAACAATTCCGTCACCTGCAGACGGAACCAGCTGGTTTCTTCTTACTCCATCAGTTAGACGACGTTCAAACGACGATGTGTGGTGTGCGCCTCTAAACTCACTATATGGATGAAAAATGATGCAGCTTGCGAAAGTCTTATTGGGAACTATAACCACTGATCAGCGCATGATTTTTGGCCCATGTGTATGTCTGCAAAACGACATTCCCCAGACAACCTCAGGTTGATAATATCACCCCGATCGGCCATTAGAGTCAGTTATAAAAGCAGTATCAAAGTTCACTGGTTTCGATTTGTGCAGGTAGGAGAGTGGGTGGGGAATGCAGAATAAAAACATAGTATTTTTGTTCAATAGTGGTTTTGCATAATCATAAAGAGGAGGGAATCCCACGTAAATATAGGCAGCATAAACTGGCCATACGAGCTGGCTAGTCGGTGTTCTGAACCAAATACCAGTGGAATACCACCCGTCAGTTTGGGTGAGCTAAGAGGTTAGGAGCTCAGAAGGGTCCAAACAACCCGCTTAGTCCCAACATACTGTTTACCTTCGACAGTGAACAACACGATCCGCCAAAACCTGTGCACCATTTCCAGTCAGTACGCAAGAGAGATTAGTGGGTCTCATATATAAGACCTGAAACAACTGCTGCAAATCGAAGGCTGGTTTGTTAGTCCAGTCTCGAGTCTACGTCCACGAAAGCGTTGGCAGGAAATTGGCTGCCCATTTGGCCTACTCTGATAGTTCCCAAATGTTTCCGTCGAAGATTGGCATGAATCAACGCCGCCCACCCGTTCAACTCACCCAGCGCCTTGCCGACAGTTTGGTCCAGCGAAGAATTTCTGGCACCCTATATTCCCAACAAGGTACATACCCTTGCCCCTGGCTGGTAGGCTGTATCCGTCCCGCAACGCGAACCGCGCTGTTCGAGAGAATAGAGCAATACTTTCCTGGTCGATCGGTTATCAGTATCACAGCGAGGTTGCGCTTAACTGGCAAGCGCACTTGTACGAGTCGCCGTCTAGTAGCAATGACCAAAACAACGCTCAAACAGCACCAGATTCTTCCATTTCTGAAGACTGCAGTACCTGGATCAAATAAACCGTGGATTTTTCTGTGTCCAGCTTGGAATCCAACTCTGAATTTTCAGCCGCTGGTGCTAGTTATCTGGACTTTGCTCGATGGCCAGTGTGGCATCATAACACCAGAGCATATCCTGTCGCTTCCGGACCTCCACTCCTCCAAGACGTTTCCACACACATGTAAAATGGCTGCTTATAACTTCGGTTTGGCGTTTGTTGACATATCGATAGCGTCTGACTAGTTTTGTCTGATCTGTTGAGACGATTAGCGCACCATCACTCAAGTTCGATACATCGCGCATTCCTGTGAGGCCGCTGTATCAGGCTCCTCAAATTCTGAGGTGCACTGCCGCAAAGATGTGAAACGGGTAAATGCACTCTCCTTAATATTGTTCACAATGGTGATAAATGGAGTTAGGGGATATTCAACGTTGCAACTCAGCTAACGGTTCCCTGACGGCGTAATGGATGGTTCTGCCTTCGCTGAAGGCTTATTCGTGTGTGCAAAAAGTCAAACTCGCCTTAAAAATGAGCACGAAGTAATTCAGGCCGGATTAAGAGCAATTTGCATAATGATCAACTCCCCGCAGAAGAAACCTGTGATGATTTGTAGGGACAGAAAACATCGGGCGGCTGTGGTCACATTCAAGCTCCTTTGCTTTGGCGAGGAAATGACCACTTCCCTGGATCCGACAAACACCACGGTATATTTGGGCGTCCCCTTCACCCTCAAGGGAGAAAATTCCGCAGGCACCGACAGCAGTTGCTGAAGCTGCTCGATGAGGTGACGCTTGCCCCATTGAAGCTGCATCAAAGAGTAGAGATCACAAGCAACTACCTGAAACCGAGGATAACACATTGTTATCTGGCCGGCCAAACCTACGAAAATTCCCTCAGAGCGTCGGATAATTACATCAGACTGTCTGTTCATAGATGGCTACGTCTGCCGAAGGACACTCCAATCAGCTACATCCATGCTAGTGAACGACACGGGTAACTCGGTATCCAGTGCCTGGGTTCAGCTATCCCGATAAACCGAAAAGCGCGTAACGAAAAGCTGCTCTCTACACAGTGCTTAGTGCTAAGCACTGTGGATAATGGTAATGTTGTTCCGGGTCCAAGCCTTCTGACCACGGTCCAAGGTACCAAGGAAGAAATGGTTGCAGCTTGAGGTGGGGTTCTGGACAACAAAGAGAGTTAGTTGCTTCGCCTCTTTCAAATCGACGGGTTCTGTATCCAGAAAGGGTGAATCCTCGGGTACTTGTTCGCGGTATCCAGCCCCGACGAAACCTCCTGAGAGTGAGAGTAACTTCTGATATCTTAAGGGTGAGCAGATGACCTTTTGTCGTAGAAATTTAGGTCATCCCTGGAGACTTTTGCGCACCTTGCATCCCTGTGGGATAAAGAATAGTGCTGGATCTGCTCGACATAAACGGGTTGCAGGTTACTCGAAAAACGCCCTATTCATGTGGGAATGTTTTCGTCGAGGAGTTGAGAGCGATTGCTTTGGTGTCTTCTATCGAGCCTGACTTATTAGCTGTCCCCGAGCCCCAAGTAACCGTGACAGACGTGAGCACAGTCACGGATGTGTGCAGCATGATTGCGTGGGATACGCTTATTTGCGTTGCATGGTGCTGAGTGTTTAGTCTTGCCAGTGACTTTCACGCCTGACCCTGTATTGCGAACACTTGAGCTTTATTTGCAAGACTTGACAGTGTTAGCGCCAACTGCGCCTTAAAGGGAACTGACCAAAATGTTTTCAGTCTCCAGTAGCTTGTCTTCACATACTTGTTTCCATGCCAGTCTCACAAAATTTACAGGTCATTTCGCCTGCAAGGAAACTCTTGATGGCCCTATATCCAATGGATCATTCCCCTTTTTTCAGCTGTTCTTCTGTACGTCCTTTCTCATTTGTCGCTCGCATTTTTGTTTGAGATCATGCTGTTCGAAAATGAACGAGCATGCGTGGTAGATGTGGGGACCTAACAAGTGGATTTAGAACGGCCGTACAGGATGGCAAGTAATTTCTGATATTCTGTTATCTTCCCTTCAGAAGATGAACAAAAACCGGGAGATAAATGAGCATAGTAAAACGATTCGTACGTGTGCCAGCCGGACCAGACAAGATGTTAGTTAGTGGCGTCGACATAATCTTGATTTGGTCAAGTAGTGGAAGTCGACGGAAGTGGTACCTGGGACATGATCACCTCGACCCTTCAGCTCAGATGGCTGATACCGCACAATTCTGAGAACAAGAGGAAGCTTGGTGGACAAGTTTAGAGGTGGCATTTGGACGTTGACGACAACCAGAGAATAATGTCTGGTATTTTGGGGTTGATTCATCACAGTCTGGGCAGCATAAGCCAGTTTTGTTTCCTCTGGGCGAGGTAATCCATGGCTGTCATGATAACTGACCTTATGGGCTTGTCAGCATCCAGCTAGTGTCCGCTGTCCACAGTTTGCCAAAACCGAACAGACGCTAACATTTCTTTGACAAGCCACAATTGTACGCGTTCGGGATAGCTATTAGACAAAATAAGCACATGATACTTAAAAGAAGTTACAAGTTGAAAAACATCGTCTTCTGGCTGCTTGGCCTGGAAGCTGATTTCTAAGCTGTTCGACAGCACACCACCGCTTTCACCCTTCTTGAGACACATCAAGTAGGCGCAGTCCCCGAGTTTCCCTGAATTTATGGTCTGCTTGAACCAAAATTACAATTCTACAAATACTCTCATTTGCACATAAATTTAGCTTTCACAGGAGACTCAGCTGAACCTAGCTGAATTACTCATTTATGATGTTCTGCAGGCCATTATATTTTACGTTGCATAGTGCATGTTGCTTGTTCTCAATCATTCTAGGGGAATACTAAATTCCTCTTTGATCTCAATGGCCCAAATTTGGAGAAATTTATGTGCTGACCGATCCAGGTAGCCTCTAAATTAGGCTTCATTTTGTACTACATTCACCGAGCCGGCCAAGGTGAACAAGATCTCTGTGTCTCTTATTTTCACTGGAATATAAAATGGTCCTATGTTCATCGTCACCGGATGTTCGCAGACCAAACGTTTTCTACTTCAAAGGTCATTGTATCATATANTATATATATATTATGTAAAGGGATTCCAGGAGATAATTTTTTTCTGTTTTTTCTTTTCTACTCACCCCAGCACAGAAACCGTAAGTTTCGGTAACTGTCAGATTAGAACGCGGACAAACTAGAGTCAATAACTTTCTGGATTGCAGCATAAACAAGCTATTCGTGCACGGATAAATCACAGCAGCCAATCAAAATTGTACTATATCTAAGGTAGTTTGGCGTCGCCGATTTAACTAACTAAGATTAAAATTCTAAATGACAACGTGACCGTTGGGACTGTGTCATGTAAACCCATCTTAGTCGTAGCAAACCAAACGAAAACAAATAGCTCTTTAATGCTCACATTCCCTAGTCCAGTTGAGTGAAAATCAACCACACCCCAAGCCATAAATCAGAGCATGTCACTCATATTGTGTCAAAAGGTTCCATTCATCCTAAATGTAACTCCACAGCACCATAGTAGATCTTATCAGTAAATTTGGTGTGCATTCTCTCTCAGCCTGTCAATTAATCAGTGGCTCATATCTGAGGCTTGAACTGGCCAGCGTAAAACATTTTTAACAAAAAAGTAATTTTCCAAACGACAATATTACAGATTCCAACGATGGTGAACGTGCCTACCTTTTGAGCGGGCCAGCGAAGAACTCCCGATTTAACTAATTTTCTAGTGGGAAATATTCTACTAGCTATATGTTTATCTCAAAGTATGGGCTATTTTTCAGCATAATTCTTTGGGCTCAGTAGAAATCATCCGGATAATTTGGGCGCAGTCTGCCGACCTAAAGGGCACCGCCTGGTGTGCATAACAGTAGTTGGCCAAATGAGGTTAATATCACCTATACCGACTTGTTTTGGTGTCCGAAGCTCTTACATTTGCGCTACGGAAGCAATAAGACATTCCGACATTTGGCGCAGTTGAATCAGCAATGATTTCACTGAAGTACTGCAGCAGCAGAGCTCTACATCCATTTTCACATCCCATCTCGGGTTTCATTTTGAATACTGAAAGATTGGCAGGATACATCTTGCCCAGTGTACTGGGGTAAGAGGCTGTTTTTGGCATATCCTTTGAAAGCCTCAACTAAGTTTTAAATCTGTCATGCGGCACTCTGTGGGAGACACTAGCTCGTTTAGAAAACGAAATAACCAAATTATGCTAATTCAGATAACAGTTTCCATCGCAGATGCCCTTTTCATGCTGACAATGACATACCCTTGAGTTTATTTTATTGTTCTTGTACGCCCCCACAAATTCTGAATATCGCAACATCGTAGTTTAAGTGTGTGTGTTTTGCAAAAGGTAATAAAGAGTGAAGTATCCCACAATTTTTACCTTAGTATTCACCAAGAAAATTGGTTTTCTGCTTCAGTCAGAGAAAACTCCTCTGTTCTGGCTTCACCTGACAATTGGTGAGAGTGATTGCCACAAGGTTTATGCCTGTAGAAATGTCAAGGTAACGCATTTAGCTAGCCTATAATTCAGTCTATTTTAGGTAAAAGTCCTGGTTTTTACCTTCAGTTTTACTGACGTCCAAAACAGCACTGAAATATCAGTCCAACCAGACCGAGGATGATTGAATTGTGTTCTACGATTGTCTTTCGACAGTATGTTTGTGTAGTTTTTATTCTTGTCATACAAACAAGACAAACCCTGGGTAGTAGAAAGTCAACATGTGAATACTTAATAGGATTCCACTTGACTAGTTATCTACGGAGAACTGCTTTTTGATCTGATATTAAAAATCAGAATGCGGAAGTCGAATCAAGTGGGGTTTGCCACATCCCATGAGTTTTAAATATCAAGACTGGAAAAGATAGTTACAACTCTTTACAGTAATCAAACTATAAAGCTATGTTCAACTGTGGGGAATATTAGACCGCGGACCCCTTTTTGGTAAGTTTGATCAGTATCACAGGGATCCTCGGTGTAGTTCAGAACTTCGAAAATGGGAAATTCAATTTTGATTTCAGGGTTACTGACCAGCAAAATCATTGAGAAAAACTCATGCGCTAATAGCGCTCATTGTTCCTTGGAGCGTACTTTAACTGCAAATGATCTTTAATGATTTATTGTTGCACACCTACTACTGCTGTTCTACTGAACAGTCTGCTGTAACCTTATAAGTAATGCTGACAAGACTTCGAAGAGCATAATCTCGACTTCATACAGATATTTCATTTTGGCAAAAAGAACCAGAATTGCCTATGGAAATACATCTTATTTATTCCACGGATGTTATCATATTCGAATCTTGCAACGCAATTTCTGTAAGATACTTTTTAACTACAGTCTAATTGAACAGCGCTACCGAATTAGCTATTGCAGACTTCAGTCATTGTTGCCTGCTTGCCTGTGAATCTCAAACCGGTCCCTCAAGTCTGTATCAAGTATGGGATTTTAGCCTCACTACCTAACCGATCGTGAAGGGTCACGTCTCCACGCTCTTTTCAAGCCCTCTTTCTCCACACTTTTCAAGAGTAACAAAATCTTCTCTGCTTCACAGTGAACCAACATCATTCTTGTCTGCGCGATAGCACTACTTGACCGATTATCTGCACTAGAGTTGCCTTCTTCGTTTGACAAAGGTGCGGCGAACCAACGCTAAATAAAGGATCGTATGTTCTAGCTTGTTAGTGGTCTCATGTTTTATAACCTGTATTAAACAACAGGGATATGATTTTAGGGTAACAGTCTTAGTGTCTTTTCAGTTCTCTTGTTCCAAGTAGGTGTACTTATGTGTCTACTATGGATGGCAAGGTGCGTAAATCTAGGTTTTCGATCACGACATCCAAGAGCGATTTAAACTTTGGAGCTTTGTTTCACTATCCATTTCAACCATGGACAAATATTGCACGCGCCTATAAATACGGTTTTTCGGTATAGTTTTGCTTAACCAAAGTGGGAGAAATTAATTAAATTTATTCAAACAAGGACGGAATTTTGACAGAATTAGGTAAACTCGGTTGTTTAGTATGGTCTGATTCATATCTCTATGTACGCTCAACAAAGGATTTACGTGTGGGAATTAATAGGACTCTGGACTAGAAAACACTCGCGCACGAGTTGGTCTCGTCAACAGATTTCACCTTCCTGTTTATAGGACGAATACAATTTGCTTACTACCGAGAAGCGGAAATGCACAACCAAGCTGCCTGTCTTACAGTGGTGAGGCAATGGCAACAAAAAGGTCCAACTGCCTGCATTAGTAGGGATAAACCTGGTAGGTGTAAGAGGAGGCAAACTTAGAAGGCCAAGCTTCTCCACGTCTAACACGGAGATGAGCTTCTTAGTCAACCGTGAAACAGTGCAGGCTTCCTCGGTAGTGCTCTCATTCGGTCAGCAAAAAGGTTGGCGGTTAGTCTCCATCTCAAGGCGTTCTTTTCGTTAATGCCGCGCCTACTTAGATTACTAGTTTCAGGATCTATCCTATATACACTGGTGGCAACTTAGCTTGCTATTTTAAAGCTGCCTTCATTACGCCGTTAAATTTGGCGGTCACCCCAGCTTCCTTTGAAAGACAACGTAAGACATGCTTTTCGAGCAATTTTGCTGCTCTGTCTCACCGATCTTAGGACTATTTTTTGCTTTATCACATGAGGTAAAGTGTACGGTAACGATGTTTATTTAAAAAACTTACCTACTTATTCTGATAAATAGAATAATCAGTTTTACAGCGGCTTTGCAACTGCCTGAATACTTTTTAAGTACATTCAAACTTGTGCCAACAGTAGGGTTTTGGCGCTAGTGTAATCTTTCCACGTTCAAAATCATAATCGTCATCGTCTCCATCGACAACATAGTTTCAGTGTTCAAGACAACAAAAAGCTCCTCTTCTCTTTCATCTTCGGTCGCAGCTTTGTACCCCTTGTCTGAAACTTATTTTTATTTTCGATAAATACACTCATTTGCAAATCAATTTCGTTTTCACAAGAGACTCAACATATTTTCTCGTTTATGATGCTCTTCAAATGAACGTACTGCACTAAGGCCGCCTCACGTTTCAGTTGGTACGATATTCGAGATATCGCAGTACATTTTCATACAGGGAACTACTCACAAGATCGCTGGAAACTTTTCGACAGCCGATGATCTGTGTCGTGCTTCTTGGGGCTCCATATATTTTTTATAATTTTATTCTACCCACACCGGTTGATAGTCCACTTTTTACATTATAGGTGGAGTTGTGTTAATGTGACCATGGAGCTAAAGTTCAAACCTCTTTTAACCGCTCAAATCTGAGACATTCTTTGCACTCTTTGTGGGGTGTCACATATCCAAATAAGGACTGACCCACATGTAACCTCACAAATGCCGAGCCGCGTGGTACGTATGATAAAAATTAAGTCCTTGGCGAAATCCATCAGTTAATCAGGGATCAGTAGGATTTGATAAAAATTACTCTTACAGGTCTGTCTGCTCCACTTAGGTATATCAGTGTATCAGTGTGTCAGTGTATTCACAAAAAGTTGTACAATAAAGTCATGTTTAAATATTTTTGCAGACTATCTCGAATCATTTGCATGTGAATAACCTCAGAAAGGCTAAGACACTGAGGAACTACTGAGCTAAATTTGGGAAGGATGTGCTTTCCCAAATTCATGCGATAAACAATAAATATCTTTTCCACCAGACTGGATCAAAAATGGAAGTAAGCCAACAAGGATTGCGTCACTCAATAAATGAAGAAAACGTTGTTCTACATATAACCTACCCTTAAGGTTTGACAATTCTTTACTTTGGAGACTTGCGTGCACTTCCCTGTTACAGTTTGTCTGGATTGGATGCCTAATGGACTTAACTAGGAACTGCAGAGCATAATTTGCGCAGTCACTATGGCTACCGGACTGTTGTTGCTAATCAACTCTTCATCTCCATTAAAGGCTGTTCGTCGTGGCACCCTTCACTGCAACGACCTAAAACTTCTCCCCAAAGAACGATGACATCTCTTATCGGAAAAAAATGGCACAACAACTTCCGGGTATTGAGTAGGTAGCATTTGAGAAGCCTTTACCCGAGA
This sequence comes from Opisthorchis felineus, assembly GCA_004794785.1. Classification (NCBI taxonomy): domain Eukaryota; kingdom Metazoa; phylum Platyhelminthes; class Trematoda; order Opisthorchiida; family Opisthorchiidae; genus Opisthorchis; species Opisthorchis felineus. The sequence continues at coordinate 335,444 of SJOL01007764.1, read as the reverse complement.
AACATTCATAGATCATTTGCTGGTTCCTATCTTGCGGTCAGGACTGAGAACTGCATTAGACTAGTCTTCGTATGTCTCACGCTAAGTTGGTCACAAGTGTCAATCAAGGTTTGCTAGTGGCAAGAAACCGGCGACAAATACCAATGCTCATCACAAACAACGAACCCGTTGTTCGCATGAATGAAGGAGTATTAATGGACGTTTTAAACTCCTCAGACCGAAAAATCGAACCCATTGAAATGCATCGGGCATCTAGAATTTTCCGACTGCATCTGCATCATTATACTATACTAGGTTGTGGGTTTTCGAGGAGTAGTGTATCTGTCTTTTTTTACTTGCAACCACTGGGTTGAGTTAAATATAATGAATTTGCCGTTGAAAAACAAATTTATCTGTTACAACGGCTGTTGATCAGCCATAACTCGGCCACTTTCTAGGCATATACTCACTATCTCCTAGTTTATCTTTATTCTTGTTCTCGTCGTAACTGTGATAACAACAGGCTTCATTGTCATTGTTAGTTTTGTTTGTACTCTGTTGATACTCATGCAAACAGAATTGCAGTGCTAGGTTTTGTAAACCTACTTAGGCGTTTTATACATTTATCATTGTTTACTTGAGCAGCTTATACTTCGACCTATTCTCTTTGTCAAACATATACTGTGGTCTAATGACCTGAGTGTTCTAACGATCCCTGCGATTGTAGCTTCGTACTCTGGCCCGGTAAATGTTTCGTCAAAAATTTATCTCTGGTTGCGCTGACTACAAAGATGCTAACTTGAGCAAAAAACCGACCGCTCATTCAGCTTGTTGAAAACCAAGACATCTCTGGCAATTGTCAAAGACAGTTCACTTATGCTAAGTTCATTAGCCCCAACTTAGCTTCCTAGTGAATTAGTAGATAATTACTCGCGTATTCTGCTGGCCTAATAGTTACCACCAGATTCGCCCAACCCGTGAGCATTAAGAAGCTGTAGGCAGAGTACTGGGCACCTCTTTGAGTTCAAAACCATCACATCAACACAATCAGGCTATTTTTGACAAAAATCGCGTCAACAAATATTTTCGTATTGTCCACTTACCTCCGTTCCTTTTATGACATTTTCGTCTCACGAGAATATCGCCATTGCGGCTAAAGCCGGTGACATTTGCTCTTGGTGGGAAGGAGCCTGAAAGTTGTAGATAGATTTTTCACTTCGTTGTTAGCGTATAATCCAGTTCCTATTGGCGTTATCTAACGTCAACTGGGTCCGTATTCGTGCAAGTAATCTAAAAGTTAGCCTGCCAAAACCCGGCGCAGGAAATGGACACAGTTTTGAAAATGGATGGTGTCAACCGACCAGACAGACAGAAACAGCGGCAACAACTAAACATATTCGGGCGATTCCAACAATTAAAAGTGATTAGCAAATACCTACTGTAACATACATACTGAACTGTTGGAAGATGTTTTCTGCATTCGTGCGTTTCAGATAAATATGTATTGAACTGATGTTGGCTTCAATTAGGTCAATTTTATAAACTTGAACTTGCGCCCTAGCAACCATATATACCTAGCTAGATGACTAAATTCTTGAGTAAGATACTTGTGTGCTAAGATTTTGTTAAGTTCCGCAGTGAGGGAAAACAGCATCTAAGGTTAAGGCGTCTGATGGCGAATACAGGTTAACTTTTTTGCTGCAGAACTTTTATGCAATGCAAATAGAGCTGTCCGTAACCAACGATTTTTGGATACATCTACCCGATGTTTCCTCTTGATCCACTTTGAACAAACTGAAGGCAACGATTTATCAGTCCCTGAACGAGAAAAAAGCCAAAAATGTCTGGTAATGTATGCGTTACTTCAGCATCCTCAAACAGACCCGGCAAGTTTCAAATATCCATCTATGTATACTCCCGGTTAGTTTTTTGCGCGAGGAACCAACAGTTGTTCTTCACTTAAGGAGACTGGTTGCATGGAATATTTTCTCCACTGCGTTTTTGCCATAACGTGCAAATTCCATTAAACTAAGATTGACAGTCTGAAATAATCAGAACCAGGACGGACAAACGTAGGTAACTAAAAGGATTTATTAAAACACAGCGCTTCTCATTCGAGCATTGAAAAACACCAATAGACGGCAATTTTTAACAAAAAGCATGCTTAGAATGCAAGAAAAGATGAGTTTTGGATCGTCTTGTAAAGTAACTGGTGTCCATGTAACTTTACATGTGTTGCGTATTGATTATCAAAGGAAGAGCAATTCGCATTTGCACGCACACTAGATTTCGTCTCTTACAAAGAATACAGTAATCAGACAAGAGGATGCAGACTAATGGTTGGTCGGTCGTATTCTTGGGACTGATCCTTTGCGTCAGAAATGTCAGTGGACCGAACAGTTGGAAGTTTAAGCAATACCAGTTTTAGGAGATTACCTGAAGCAGATTATCGTCAAAGTAACTGTCATGTAGTCTTTAAAGCATTATCTACCAAATAGCTGTTCAGATACGATAAGTTGCTTAGAGGTTTGAACCTGATGAAAAGACGGTTCAAAAGCTCTTTCTCTAAAAGTAAAGGCTCAGGCTTTTCCTAAAGTTCAACCGGTTGCTGAAAGTCGCCAAAAGGTGTCACTAGGAGACATTTCGCGAGAAAATAACTTGTACTTTCTGTCCGTGGCTCACTGAGGAATTTTGAGTTAAGTAATTTAGTGCCTGGTGTAAATGACACAATAGATTCCCTACCTTTTGTGAATTTCTGGGTGATCTGCATACCGGTGCCGTACACTCATCGTGTTTTTTGGGAATGACATATTGTGAACAAAGGAGGAATTCGGAGGTTCCATGATGGGGCAAAATAACAACTGAGACAAATCGCATTTGTAGTTCAATCACAATACGCCACCAAAAACCATATTTCTTCTTTTACCTTGGTGAAAGGGTGCCTTGTACGAAAAGTATCCAAACCTCACCAGTTCCTACATGTGTAACAATAATTATATATTAGCTTACTCGGAATGCTCGGAGTGGATCGATTCCCAAGGCTCCAGTTAACAGTTAAACTAAGACGTGTAGAGACTCTTTGTCATTGGTCGCTTGTACGGATCCCACAAATCAAACCGGCGCAGGTGTGTACCCAATAACTAAATTTTATGCTCGTATTCACATCACTCTCGTTTGAACGGTCGTTCTGGCGTAATTATTCTGGTGAGTCCACACCAAAGGGAAGCACTGGACTCGAGTTTCGCTCTTAGTAGAGCTCATCTGCAGTGCATATCCAGTGGCCGTGCCGGGCTTTGGAATCCGGACATCTGACATGCGAGGCGGGCGTGTTACCACTAGTCCACCAACGCACGTTGGACGCATCTGAATTTTCACGTCTGAACAGGTGAACGTATTCACGCTTCAGCGATGTGATTGGTGTGCCCGGCTCATCGAACGACGACCCAGTAATTGTCCTGGTTGTGACGATCGATTGACCCGCCAGTCAGGACTTCCCAGTCAGGTAGCTTCACAGACGCTTGAAACCCACTGAGCAACTTTTTGGTTTCAGTTGTGGGGTTTTGCGGGATATGTATTTTTTCGCTCATATTCACTAAATGTAAAAGAGTTAGGAGGTGGGTGGGATTTTCTCAAACCCATTATTGGTACTTTCTGGGCCTTTCCGAAGTTCAAACTACGGTCCCATAGTGGATGATATGAGGATGTTACCGCTACATCTCTACTAACACCTCCTATGTATAGCTGGATTGCCAGGTTTGCGGAGATTCACTTTATGTCTTTGGTTGGACTCCACAAACGATATTCTAGTGACTGTTCTGGTTTTTCCGACTGACTGGCCGGATTTTGGGAGCTTCAGCAGAGTCGAAAACCGCTGGAGGTGGTTTTGTTAGCTCTTAAAGTTTTTAAAATGCAATAAGTCAAAAAAGTCTAGTATGTGGTAAGCCACCAAGTGGCAGACAACCAAATTTCAAATCTTGATAGAGCTGTCCACACGTACTGCTGCTCATCTTCGATAAAAGCGATATCGATTTGTGTTTGATGCAATTTAACAAGAGAAAGAAAAGGGTCAGTTGTGATCAGACAACAAGCAAAGTTCTGGAACCTTGCAAATTTTAAGGAGTTTCCCATGCCCTGTGGCGATGCATTCAGCAGATTGTCGTGTTGGTTCTTTGAAGCTTATCATATTGACAAAATCTAAGCGCTCATTGTGGTGGCCGTATTCAGGTGCTCACGTGATAGCTCATTTAATCTAAGTGCAACAACCTCATTGTTGTTATGGCTCGGCATTTTAGGTTTTCGAAAGCCTGCATGCACGGTTTGCATCCGTGTCACAAATGCCTCATCACAACAACCATGGGGAGTCTTCTGCCCGGGGGTGTGACATTTATATTAACAAGTTACTTGTCATACTGAGATAGGCGAATGTTAAAACGCTCACACAATCAAGAGCTTACACATCATGTCCAGCAACTAGCTTCTCCGTCGTTGCGTTTCCCACCTTGTTAGCTTAACAACCAAAGAAAACGTCTCAGAGTTTGGATCACCATGATCAATTCGGGAATCCTCGGAGCTATTAATAATGATGATAATCTTACCCGTTTCTTACACCCTCATGAGGCCAGAAGTAAAGTAAGAGAGTAAGGAGTCCTCGAATTTATACGTTCCCATTTTAGCGGAAAAAGTTCTACCCTCATCTTTAAGAAGTACCAGGCGGTAATACAGGTGTCCTGCCAGTTCGCCACTCAGTTGGCGATCGAACGAGTGGGTGGTATTCTGGAGTGCTGTCATCAGCTTCTCTCCAGCTTTCCTCCGACCAAACTGAATGTAAAAGCGATACGTAAGCTCCGCATTGGTAGTTCTGATATTGTACAGTTTCCACCTGAGTTCTTGGGGTTAGTTGACAGAGGATTGCATGGTATCATCTATGAGGATGCAATGAATGACGTTATATCCTACCTGAGTGCCAGCCAATCGGCTGTTCATCCACACTTCGCACTGTGAATGTACAGCTACAAATGGTCATCGCGTGAAGGGTACGATCAGAGCTCAAACAACACTTTGTAATAATCTGTAGAGCAACCTTATGTTACGGTTTCGTGTACAGCGTTTCCGACGCTTTTTCGAACAGTATGTAAAGAAATCCGTACAAATAGCCTTAGTATTCCCATAGCAGTTTCTACATTAAATATTATTGCGTGTTTTCTTAGGTTCACTTCTCGGCAGCGATCGCCTCTGATTTTTCGGCCTGAACCTTTAAATAAGTGTGATCTCATTGTTCTTGTAAGCTCCATTAGTCCTCAGCTGCGTACGGTACAGGAATGTTGTTGACAAATCTGACAACTTCGTCGGAATCTGGATCGTGATCAAGCAACAGTTGAATATCGCTGTTATGAGAAGCCGATAAAATTTCCCGCCATTTTTTCTTGTCCCTTTTTAAGCCGTATAATGTGCAAATGTACGAGTCAGGGGATGATTTTGCTGAACAGATGTCTTTACTCTCTGTTTGCCTTTTCTCACCATTCAAAGGACATATACAATAATTTGAATTCTGCCGCATTATCTTGAGATACGCCTCATTGCTTCCCTTCCTAGTTGAAGTGAGTGTCAATCTCCGTTGTTCTTGAGTAAAGCTGCACATCCTTGAGACTTGGATCTCAATCCGTTTAGACGAAATAATTGGTTGCCTTGTAGATAAGCCTGAGTATAACATATTTTGGGGTACGAATGTGAGAACAACCAGTCCTTTTATGCAGATTTCTACCTGTTTGTAAAGCCAGTTTCTGCTAAAAGGTCGAGTAGCTGTTTCATCCTGGTTGGGACTCATCATCAGTGTGCATCTCAAGAAACCTCTGGGAGACTGGAACAAGCAATCTCCCGGCTAGTAGTTTGAAAATTTAACCGGTCGGCCACAATCGCCTGATCAGCAGTGTGATTAACTCTCACATATGCAGGCATGGATATTTCACTATTTCAAATGAGGATGAGTCCAGTTTGCCCTGATGCTTGCACGGCACACATCGACTACACTGGGAAGATGAAATCTCGCTCAAAACATTAGTTAAACTTGCTTGTTTTTATACGTTGCTTGTCATCTCCATCTGAGTTTCACCATCACTTCCCTCTGCAATTACACCCACGAAAGTGTAGATTGCGTGAGCCTAAACCGAATACAACCTCAGTTTGCTTAGCCAGAAACCGTTTTGAAATATGTTTTCCATAAATAAGCAGGTCCTCTCTTTAGCGGTCATTAGACGTCATTTTGCTGCAACCCGCCAAACCAGTAAGATGATCTTTATCTATTTGATAAAACTTTAATGGTAATTAGCCGTAGAACTTTTCATAAGTGAAGCCAATCAACTTTTCAACAGTATCCAACGAAACTTCTTGATATTTTTGACTACAGTACAAACGACAGTTTACTTCGTGTTATTTCCAGTCACTTCTGAATTTCTGTCTTGACCGTTTTAGATTATTGCCTGGCCATTTACCCAAAGAAATTATTAGAGCTATTTACATGAAAAAGTCATCTTTGTGCCTTCGTGTAGACAGAAGTCGCAAAAAGTGGCCGCTTGAGTGACACGGGACTTTTGTACAATTTTCGATGGAAGATTCTCATCTCTGGATCGAGCTGAATATGCTGCATTGAAAACTAATATATGTAAACAAAATCTACTTTATACTGTGTTGCTCCACCCTGAAGAGCAACTTGGATTTACTATGTAAACCACCTAACTCTGTCACAGATGATGACCAGAAAGTTTTGACAAACATTTCTGTTCTAGTAAACGCAAATCGTTCTTCCATGTTACCTAATCGTGCAACTCACTGATTTTTCTACTTATCACCAATTCAGTTTTTCCACCTGTGAAGCGGATCTTACGCGTTTAGCGAGTTTTAAGCATAAAGAAGACCAATTGGCCTAAAGTCATATTATGGTTTCGATTATTACCCCGGCAAGAAAATTATGGCATTCTGAGATCTGACCTTTTTTATACCTCTTTATCAAGAGAAGACAATCGACTACTTGGCTCAGTCAGACATCCATTTAGAGATTTTGTTTACTATTCACTAACTTATCTAAGAGCGTACAACTCAAAATTCGAAAAGTTTCGCGGTATAACCAGAACACACAATGATCCAAAACCACTCTGGAACAGGATCTAAACATGTATATGCAACTGCTTTATGACCCCGCTACTTGAACAGGAAAAAAATTTTCACCTCTGCGGAATTTGATCGATTACCGACGCTTTTGAACCCACGTGTAAAACATTTTGTAACCTGTTTCCTTCCAGTAACACTGGTTTCACAAATAACCTCACTACCTTTTATGTAGACCTCTTCTTTTTTCAGAAGCTGGCTCAAGTGAACTCCAACACAGCACCATTTGCATTTAAAACTGTTTGATATGGCTTTACGCGGCTGAGTTGAAACAGTACTGCAGAGTCTAACAACCTGTCCGTTAACTAAAAACACTTAGAGAGCTATCGTCCTGTCGCCATGGCGGTCTTTATGTCAAGAATACCCTCATAACCATTGAGCAACCATCTAAACTGGAATAACTCCGAGAGAACAGGATTTTGATTTCAACTTTATTAGGTTCTTTGATTTTACTCAAAAACAGGCCTGTTCACTGTGGTGAAAACGGATAATTTTTGTCTGTATACCTGATTTTCTGGTAGAACACCCGTCGGAGGTTACGCCTCGCACCATCTACATGGGTTCCTGATGCTTAGGTAAATTGCCGTTAGACCGGCGTAGGAATACTTCACTGGGATTGTTCACACTCGTGACTAGGCCTTCATCCTTCCGCTCTTTAGGTGATGACTTAACAGGTTGACAAGCCTAAAAAGCACTATTAACTTGTCCGTTTATGTGCTTTTGTCACAGAGGTTGACCGTTCGGCCCAAAGTACAGGCGTGGTCTCTTCGCAGGATGTAGGTCGCAGGCAACGTGATCACCCGGGCCGAACCCTGATTTGTAGGTCAGTCCGCATATTATCCACCATTTTATACATGTACAAAAAAATCTTTGTTGGGAACGAATTGCTCGTTTAAACACGATGTTTTTGGGAACGCAATGATCTGAATAATCTGTTTACGAAAGAGAAGCTGAGACGGAACCAGTTGAAATTTTAACGCAATGTAACTAAAGCAAAAAAACCTCGAAGTAACACTTGGGAGAAAATATCAACTGAGCATTAAAAGTTGTTTGCGCCGTCATCAATTTCCTTGTTTGTTCTTGCTTCACACAAAAACCTACGTCTGGAGGAAAACAGCATTAACCATAAGTAATATAAATGAAGACCCATTTAAGGGGTTTGATTGTCATGCATATGTGCTGTTAACATTTATGAATGATTTATTGGAATCATGCGTAGCTTGTCGGAATACGCTGAATCAGATAACAACAGCAAGATTTGTTGAACAAACTGCTAAAATCTGCCTTGCTGAAGTTACTAAAGATTATGATTTCAGAGTATTTCAGTAAAACTGAGCTCATGTTTCAAATTTTTGAAAAACAGGTAGGACGTGCTCGTACTCCGGGGACGTGTTCTGGCTTATCACGATACGATAGACAATAGTGCCAAGGTGTTTTTAACAACCATGCGAAGAACAAAAATCAAGCTGAACGAGTTTATAGCATGTGGGTAGGTCGAAAAGCAGTACGCTATTAACTATACTGTAAACTTGGCTGTACGGATGTCCATGTCACTTTGAAGTAGTAGCGAATTTCTGAGATCAAGTGAATAAATTTTAAGCTGGTCAGTTAATCCAGCTCTTGGAGCTCGATAAAGTTACTGGACTGCCTCTTCGATATCCCTTTTCTATTTGGCCTAAACGCTGATTAAACAATTAACAAGAGGGCTAAACCAGCTTGACGCCGATGGCTGCTATATTCCCCCAAGATTTTGTTCTTTAAATGTAACAAAATCTTATCAACAAATTGGTAGCCATCCCGACGATACTTCTAAAATAATTCAGACAAATTCTGTAAACATGGGAATTACAATATGCAGACAGAAACGTATCAATCATGTGGTGAAGCTAAATTGCGTCTGGTTTGCATGCGGATGACCGTCAATTGGTACCTGAGTCAGAAACTTATACCCGACTCGTTAGTCATTATGCCTGTTGAAAACTCCTCCGGAAGTCTAGCCGACCTATTCGTTTCATCTTTGATAATGACATGTCTGAGTAATCCAATACTAGGAAAATGCTACTCCGCAAAACGCAGTGTAAGCTGATGGTGAAGTTGTTGTAGAATACTTGCTTGTATTAGTATTTCACATTGAAGTCCTTCGAAAAGAAAACACTGTGGAAGTTGATTACCATCTGATGTGAGAGCTGCTTCGTTGGTTAGACCCTGTGAAATAAACCGTCGAAACTCGAATCCTGAATCAATCTGTATACTGTCGGCCAAAGGACGGAGTTGAAATGCGGAGGCGCTCGAAATTCCACCAATGGAGCAGCTTTCAGGCTAGCTTCAAAAACATAGCTTCTACTTCAGTTCATGGGAGAACCCGGTGCTTGAGAAAACAGTATGAAAAAGCACTGGTCAAATAGGCGTGAGAATCTTTGAGACGGGAGGCCGTGTAATGGTGAAAACAAACGAGTTGTTCGAAAGGAATTAAAGTTCCCCTAATCAGCCTTCATCATGTGGTCTGGTGCAACAAGCGAACACATTTATCTTATCAGGACCGGTCTTGTGGGTCAGCAACGTACTCACGGGTCCTTCTGATAAACGAAACTTCTGCAGCCCAGGTAATTATTTCCCGTTTTTGAATGACCATCTAATCAACACTGTTACCCTAAGGATGGCAAGATTCAAAATTTATGATGGTGCAATACCACCGGGTTAATCGTTACTAACTTGGCAGCGTGCTAATAGGAGCTCATCGAGACCACCTTCATGGTGAGGTATAAAGCTGGAACCCAAGGATATTGAAGGAGAAGACCGATAGCTCCTTGAAGTTGGTGCCCATTCCATGAGGTTCAGGCCGGATGGTTGCTTTCAACACATCTCGTCACGGTTGCTTACCAAACTTGTTCTCATGGGTTTTGAGAGGGCGTCGAAAACTTCAGCTCAGCATAAACCGTCCATTGCATCCCGCTATGCTGATTCCTCCAGTGAGTTGGCCACCGTTGACTGGCAAACCCAATTCAAATGCAAATCACTTGCGTATATATATATATATATATATATATATATATATATACAAAGTTTTAGTTGACCATAAACCTAAACGAAGTTAGAAAATAGTAAAGCTTGGAGGGATGGTCTTACATCTCTTTGAATTCTTACCCGTTACATAGAGGTTGGCGGGCTTTTTTGAGAACATTATCAATTACTACATGACTTTTTTCACTTAGCTGCTGATTTAAATTTATCTGATCAAATTACGTGCACTTTAGACTACTCACTAAATGATTCATGTTTTCTAACATCTTCGGTTGATGCCATCCCAGCGCTTTAACTTAGCTGAATAAACCCTCATAAAAAACAAGTTGCCAGAAAGGTCTAAAATTCACTCAATTTTTACGTAAGTAACGCGCTCAGTGGAAGTGGGATTTGCATGTTTCTCATCGCTGGTAGTTATAAAAAGTAGTGTAAAATTGGGTGAAATTACTTGGACGGCATCCGACCCCCTCCCGCTTTCGTGACTTGCAAGAGCGAAAATTCAGTTGGTTGGCAGTTTCTGAAGATCCTGGATATTGCTGAAAAGCAAAATAAATCTAAACACAGACCTCCTAGGTGCTTGCTGTAAAAACCGGGCCCCAGATTAACAGCAAATAGTTATCCTTAGGTTATTCTATAGTGGGCGGAACCCTCTGGTGCGCAGCTTCAGTTTAGTAGTAAACTTTGCGACTTTTGGCCAGAAGGCATGACGTGGGAGAACCGTGTTGAGGCAGACTAATTCCTAAACCTGAAAAGCTTATGAAATAAAGTGAATGGATTAAAAATCATGGCCAATAAGCAGCAGGAGAAACCTCGCCTGTTTCTCTTCTCGTTCACTTTACAATCCCTCAATGAATAAAACAATGCATGGTGTCTACAGTCCAACATATGCTTTGAACCCCGACAACACAAATGGTCAAGTTGGAGCATATTTACGCGACTATAATAAACAAACTAACTTTGTTGGATGCGGGCAGATACTTTGTGCTTGCGAAATTGAACAAGAAGTATGAGTACCTTTCCTTAGTTACCGAAAAAATTACGGGGCGGTAGAACGGCCTGTTTGGCAATTCCATCATGGATCTTTCAATGAAGTATTCCTGAACCTTTACTTTTCCCAACTCAAAACTAATCAACGTAAAATAGAAATGTGACTCCAACGGTCCCATATAGGAAGCGGACACGCGAAGCTTTTCACATTATGGCTCTTAGAATAGACCTCACTTTACTTCCAGATGCAGCTACACATACGGCGTAACCCAGGACAGTTTACTCCTATTTTCCTTAAAAAAAACTCTATAGAACACTATAAAAGGCGCGACAAACTGTGATCATTACCATCTGATGGACTACCAAAATGGGGCTAAAAACAAACAACCTCGGTAGGAAGCAACACTGTCCGTGCACTGGTCTGATTCGTTACACTAGACTTAGCTAAGCAAAAGCTGAGGAGATTCTAGGGTAGAAGTATAAGTGTAAACTTTCATATCATGGAAGAGACCAGTATGTTGCGCAGACACCTGAGACTGTCGGATATCAGATACAACAGAAGGTTTCACTCTTTTTACTTCAACTAATGTCTTGCAGTTAAAATACCGAGCGATATAAGGAACTGGCTTAATGCTATCTCAGGACTATTTGATCTCCGTGTTTTCTGGAATAATCTTCCAACCTAAGAAATTTTCGTTCAAATATGGAGGCCTTGATTCTCGCAGGTGCCAGCTCTAAGATACAACAAAGTTGCCCTTGTTTAATCGGGTCTAAAATTTTAGAATTGAGCAGTGACTTTGCAACAGATTGAAAACTTCTCCCCGATAACACATGCACTTATTTATTTATTTACGTTCACATCACTGGCGCTTTGAAGAATCGTCCTCCTACTCTAGTGCACTTATTCTGGTGATTCAACATCAAACAGAGGGAAGTCCTTGGATCGCGTTTCTATCTTTTTAGACCTCATAACCTTTGCATATTCCTGGTCAGGTCGCAGTAGAGACTCCGGATATCTGACATGAGGAATGAGCGTGTTACCACTACTTCACCAGTGCACGCTTGACCTATCTGAATTTTCACGTCTGAACATTTGAACGTGTTCACGGTTGAGCTATATCTTAACCAAAGATAAAAACGCCAAGACATTTGTCTTCGCTCGGGCTGTGCCTTTTTTATTAATAATTTGGAATCCGGAAATCTACACTCATTTGTAATTTAATTTGTTGTTGAGAGGAGACTCTAGACTGAACCTCTTCCCTTTGATATACTCCAACTGAAGATTTGGGTAGTGTGCTTGGTCAAGAAGACGTAGCATTGTATCTTACACTCACTATCTTGGATTTGGGGTGAATGTCAACGAAAAAATAATCCTTTTCATCCGGATAGCCAAATTTATTAACCTGCGGCCACTAGTTCTCCGGGGCGCCAGTACTATCTTTTGGGAACAGGCGACAGTGCCATCCTGTTGCGTCTGCCATTCCGCTTGTCACATCAGACGAAATACTGCGGCGACCAATCGAAACTTGACATTTTGGTACTTGACAAAATAAAAATGTTAATACTGAGGCTTATTTGCCCGAAGCCTTCTGAAACTTTCCCGACCACGGAGTACAAACTGATTAATTTTTCAGTTTTTAGAGAAAGAAGAAATTGTGTTTATTTGGGTGTGCAGTCACGGAGCAACGAGTGGAGTTTGGAGAACATACGCGAACGTATATTCCGACGCATCACAACGTTATCGTAAAAGCAGTATCCGTTATCAAGTATGTTATATTTGCCCACAAAGATGTCATTTTAGTAATCTTGTAACCATTGCCAATTCCATAATATCGAAAGGACCATTGGCCAACTGAGATTAAAGTGGATGACGGGACGAGGATGAAAATGCAAAATATTGGCATTTGAATCCTATGCAGTATAAGCGGGCCTAAAACGTTGTTGCTGAAGGTTGCAATGCCGGAGGTAAGAAAGACGAATAAGTGGCCTCCAATGTACGGGAACAAGTCCAGATAGTTTTTTACTTTGCACCAGCATATAAGATAAATAAAAAACTCGAGCACCCATAAAAATGAGGTTAAAACTAAATTATTATTAGTAATAAAAACTAAATTTATTACTAATGTTAGAACCAAATTAAAACTGGATCACGGCTAATTAAAATTAAATTGAACTGAAGATAAAACTGCCATTTGGACAGGGGGTGCAATATTTTTGATACTACAATTGCACGACAAAGTTTACGTTAATTTCAGTTTTTCTTTGTCTTTGGACTTGTTTCCCGCACCTCGATGTTGTACTCCACGCGACTCCGTCGTTGAAAATACCTTGAATTTGCGCCCCTCAGCCTCTTTGTCTGTTTTTCTGCAATTTTGCCTATTCGGTTGCTTTTAATGCTTGGGTCTCACTCGGAGCCTCAGACGTCTACTTCTAGGGTAGACTAGACTTCTTATCTTTCCGCATACCGATTCTCTGGTGAACCGTTTAACCATCCCAACAATATTTAAAATAACAAGGCTATTACGGGATTCAATTCCAAAATTATTTGTGTACACTTCGTACAAGACTACTCTAAATTAGGTCACTTTATCGATGCGGATGGAATAGACAAATAGATGTTACCTCATACACCTTCAATCCAAATCCGCAGCGCAGTTTCAAAGACAGCTAAGCTACACATTCCTTTCATTCACGGGGTGATGTTTTACGGCCCTTCGTGTACACTGGTCTCCGAATAATTTGTTCTAAGGAATGACTACTTCTAGAACACTGTGCTCGGTTCCTGCCAAATTTACCGTTACCCATTACCGAATAATGGGCAAAGCGTCAAATACCCCCAAAATTAGCAAGAATTTTGGCCCAGTCAACCGAGAGAAGTTTTCTTCAAAATCATAGCCAACGGGATCAAGGCTATGCATAATAATCTATTATTTTTGCCATGGTAATCCAAAAAGTTTCGAAGCCATGTATGCTGACTACTCATGTTACGTATTGCTGAAACTGCCGACTGAGCCTGGCAGTTGAACCTTCCTCCCAACAGAATAGCTTCTGGCGATTTTTTGGAATATAGGTAGCTCGGATGCGCTGCTTAATTGTTGGTCTGTTCGCCGAGCTTGGCAGTTGGATTGCAATCCAACTGCCAAGCTCGGCGAACAAACCAACAACCAAGAATGGCTTCTTTGTAACTAACTAAACCACAAAAAGTACCATTGGAAGTGAGCTGAAAGAAGTTTGGTCCAAGTTGTCAGGTCAGTCAGACATTACTTATCCCTGTAAACCCCTGGACACTTCGCAGACCTTTTCTTGAAGATGAATCGGTAGATTCAGTGCGTTTCACTGCAAGAAAAGCACGCTTGATGGTGTGCCTTTCTGTTTCCAAATCATCCATCAGGCAAGCCAGGTTTTCAAAATGAATACAGTCCAGTTAGTTTGAAAATTTGGTTGAGGAATTACGAAAGTTACGATAATAGAGACTGTTTTCACCAAATTCGCTACATTGACTGTGAAAAGCTATCCACATAAACACTTACGAATGGAATATCAGTCTTGGAATGCATTCCAGTACATTAGATGTGACAGTTGACGAACCTGTTTCGTGTGGGAATTTATGTCCACTAATTTTTGACGGAGCGTTTCCAAATATTACATCACAGGATGGCCAATAAAATTCTCAAAGGAAGGTGGGTTAGCGAAAAACAAGTAGCATCAATGAGATTTTTAGGGCGAATTTTTTTGCGCACCTGATACAGTTACTTAGATTTCGCGAGTGAGTTTGACATTTTCGTCCCTAGTTACATCCTATTTTTATTGTGTATTTTACAGAGGCTATTTTCATTTAACACCACAGAAGGAAAATTTTCTAAGTTTATGCGAAATAAAACAAGAATTAGCTCACATTCGACGGTTACATACCGGGGCTTTGATCACCTCATCCCTCCAATAAAGAAGTTCCCACAGCAGGGGAAACTTTGACTTGATCGCATGGGCGACGCTTATTTTGAGAGTCGGACAGACAGCGTCACTGGTCTTTCGCAGCACAATTTAGTTCATTGGAGGCTTACGTTTTATGAGCGTCACGATAATACTGGTTGGGACCTGGTAGCTGTCTCCAGTCAGATTTTTCCTCTTCTGGCGCAAACAAGCAAACAGTGAGTCTCACCCGTAAATTAACAGACATCATACTACTGGCAAGAAACTTTTGTGCGCTGTTGGCGAATTTCGATCAGGATTCCTGTACTGATGTCGTTGTGTTCTACACAATATCTTAGCTGTTTGGTTCAATGGAAACTACCTGCTTTACTATGGTGAGCGTCGACAAAAATTGTCCCTTCGTCCGGCAAAAAAATTCACATTGAGTACGACGGTAGTCACCTCTTGTTAGGTGCTATGTTTTGTATAATTACCTGCGGGCAAAAGTTACACCATTTTTTATAGACGTTTACTCCGAATCTCGTTCCATCGCTTTTACGATGAGTATTTGAGATTCACTCTGGTGGATGACAGTTTTCATCAATCGGTTGGCTTGGTAACCAGTTTTTTTCACCCGCAAAATAAGGAAGCCAGACGACCATCCTCCCTTCCGTGTAGCACTGATGTACTTTGTGGCGCCATGTTGCTAACCTTCCCATTCCTCTGCTATATTGATTAAATTTGTGGTGCTTATACCAGTAGATAATTTAAGTAGCTGAATATGATGGCTATTTCGTTCTTTATTAGAATCACAATCGGATACTTTTCTAGAGGATGTTTGCCTCACTCTGTGGGTAGTAAACCACCGCTTTTGTTTTTGTTTTGCGGATAAGTTCAGTTTCTTAGAAGAAATCCACCGGAACTGCGTGCACATATTGTTGATCGCCGCTTCCAAACTCTTCAAGCTACTATTGCTAGTACCACGGACTGGACGGCTGATAATGCATAGAAAACCTAATAGTTTTCTCTCAATACATACATATTCTGTTGTACTGGTATGGTTGATGTCACTTGTTTATCTTGTTCTCTACACGAGAAATTTCACAAGGCTTGCCTTTGATGTCACATACAGAGCAACTGTGACTACTATAGGCTGCAGTGGCGATTAGAATCCAGCTAAATGACCCACATCTTTGATTCCAGAAGAGACATATGCAACCCCCCAACATGAGCTAGCCCATTAAAACTTCGGTCCCATTCACTCAACTTCAGATAAAGACCCTCCATTTCATTAAATCTGTGTTTTTCCTATCTTTTGTATTCTATCTATACTCGTTTGTAATGCATGCACACGTTTCCACCACCGCACCGTTCGGACCGCAGGGTTAAGTAGTCAAGCAACAGTACTCTTCATATTTATGCTCTACTCTTCAATTTAGGGGATCTATCCACTCAGAAGCCACGTTCTCGTGGAGTAAGTTGATTGTCGAGGCACTCAAAAATAAAAGACTCTTAAATATAAAAATAACTTTACTCCTCGACTGGAGGGAAGATTTTTCGCAGAGCAGGGTTACAGAACCTGGTTGGAATGACAGTTGAATCCCTCTCAGCTGTGGTGACAATGGTTATTAGAACGCCAATTTCAACCTAATTAGTTATCCTCAGTGCCCCTCTCTGATCTTGAAAGCTGCCCCTAATCGTAAAACGGAGGATTTAGACATTGTCTGTACTGCAGTAAGTCATGTGACTTGCTTTTGAACTGGGCTTAGCACTGGTCAGGTCAGCTGCTCTCGCGAACGCCAAAAACACTTTGAAACACCTGTGTTCCGAATCGATACGTGGCTGTCAATTTACCTGTTATGGTTTAGATGGCTTGACAATAAATTTATGAAAAACTCGGTGGTCATGTTCCGAAAGATAAAAGCAGATTGTTTGGCCTGGATGAAATTACTTCGAAGAACGATGGTTGACTGATTAAGTTCTAGTATAGCTAACCAAAGAAAAGATCACATAA
The DNA here is from genome assembly GCA_004794785.1 of Opisthorchis felineus. Taxonomy (NCBI): domain Eukaryota; kingdom Metazoa; phylum Platyhelminthes; class Trematoda; order Opisthorchiida; family Opisthorchiidae; genus Opisthorchis; species Opisthorchis felineus. Next base: position 318,373 of record SJOL01007764.1, on the reverse strand, counting down.
CTTTCGAAAAATAATGATGCTGTAGTAAGTTTTATTTGTCGTACGGTGTAGATAAACGAGTAACTCATATGCGGCTTGAGGTGCAGGACGCTGCTGCAAACTAACACTGAACTGCCTAGCATAATTTGCTAAGCATTGATTAACTGTTGAGCAGCCATCCATGAAAAAAGCATCAATCTGTTGTTTTTCAAAGAACTGACTACCATAAAACTGTACACTATCCTCTGAAAAATGAAACGATACCAACGCTACCAAATGAATCAAGATCATGGTGATATACACTCACTGGCAAACTAATTTGCTTTTAACGGGAGAGTGAAGTGAATCCCAGCTCTGTCTCAATTATGATATTCTTCAATAAAATATACCACACAAAGGCCAACTCATGTGTTAGTTGGTACGATATTGTAGACATCGGGGTGCATTTTCTTGTCGGAATAATACTCATAAGATTGCGGAAGACTGTTAGACGGTCCACAACTGGTTTAACCTGGCTTATCCTAAACGGGGATACAGCTGGGTTTCATTTGCGTCCCAGGTGGAAACCAAACTAGTGCGCAAGTGTGTATAGTTCGCGACTCACTTCGAATTTGAGTTCAAGTGGAATTAAATTTGACGGGAACCCTGAAAGTGTGCCCAGTTGAGGAACCCCGGGTTGGGAAAACTTGTCCCGGAGTGCCGAGTATCTTCAGCTACCTAATGAGTGGTATTGCGTATTGATCATTACCTTGTTTCTCGTCAGTCATTTTAAAACAGCTGACAGCGCAAATTTCGCAAATTATTTTAAGCCAGCTCCTGCCGAACAGAAATTTCATATCGGTGCAAAGTTTACACTAAAAGCTGTGCTAGTTCGATAACCCCTTACAGTTTAAATTTGGGTCTGAATAAACGTATGATTATCCTATAAATGTGAGCTGGACAATTATAACCCTGGAGATTTCTTGCAAGCGAATCCTACGTGACTACTTTCCCGTGTGAGGTAATAACATCTAAGTTATTTCACTATTAAAAAGTTAACTCAATCATTCGAATGATACATACATAGGAATCTATCAATTTGTCAGTAGTTCAAATCACTTTAGCATAGGTCGAAATTCCGAGTACTAAATTCACTAAGGAACATGCACCAAGAAGGAGAGTCTCTCTTCATGAAGCTAAATTCCTTTCGATTATGAGGATCACGGCATGCCGTTTTTTGGCATGTAAGAGAATTCGCTCTTAGCTGATGCTTTCACGCAGCGGATTAATCCATTCAAACAACTCTAAGAAAGATGGGACAGTCAATGATAAACATTAGTCATCTGATTGCACGATAATGATACTTTTTGTGCGTTACTTTGTTCAGTTCCTGGGATTTTGGAACATGGACAATAAGGCACTTGGTATCATGTCACGATTGGTGCTTACAGCACCGGAATTATTCTTGAAGCCGCCTTAAAGAAAGATATAAAGACAGACATAGTGAGTCTCTTCTAACATCAACTACTTGGCTCATGAACGGTTCATTCTTTCCACAAAATCATGGATTGCAACTACCTCCCCTTTACGAACAAGAAAGTTGGGCGGTAGGTATTTGGTCTCATTTTGTGGCGCTGCTGTATTCTCAAGCAGGTATTCACACAGAAATTCTGCCTAGTTGTAATTAATCCCATCTAAATTACTCGGTACAGAATCCATAAAAAGTCAGTTTAGTGAGCATTTACTACCAGATGCCGCTTTGCATTGAGATTACTAATCATTAGATTTTGCGCAACTTTGGACAAGAATTCACCTAAACTACCTTAGACACAATGAAATTTTGCATCATATTACATCCATTTTCTAAAAATCTTCATTACTTAGTAGCCCAATGGAAAAACAGGAATGACTGAGTGCTTGGTCACAGAAGGCGAGTAAGCTCAAGCGCCTACGCTGGTGTTTACTGGACGACAGTCTGGCATTGTATGGCTGTGAACTACTATTGTCCCTCGAGGCGCAACAGATTTCTCTCGGGGTGTGTATTTATCGTACTCCCTCGACAATTCGGGTGCACCGTATTTGTCAATCACCAAAGGGGAATGAAACCGGTGACTCACTGAATGCCAAAACTATGTGCTGGTCCAGTAGAAAGTTCGCCTCGGGAAACGCCCCTTAAATAATGACCATGGACTTTTGATAAATGAATCTCCTTGTGTTTTTCTGAATGAAAAGCATGAGAAAGTTTGGAAGAGCTCGTTAAAAATGTTTGGATTAAGGAGGAGAGTTGGGATTTCACAGGAATTTCAGCAACTTTCGGACGTTTAGGCCATTTTTTCTGTTTTTTGTCCCGGAACCTCTCCTTGGTGTTTATCTACGCAAACTTTTATCTTCACTGTGCTAGTCCGATTCTACAAGTTCGTCCAGAAACCTCTGTTGAGCGTGTATTTTACCCTTATTGGTGTTCTTAATATTACCTCACTCAGCCTATCAATGCGCCTTGTAGATCATCTAGGAAAATGTCTTAAAAAGCTCAGCTTTTCAAAGTTGTCTATCCCGCGATAAAAGAATGTTAAGAGGCCAACTGAGGGCAGCAGAAATTCTCCGATGATAGAAACGTCATAGTTGTGCTGACGGACCCAGTGAAATGTGCGATAATAGGTATACAAGTGTACTTTGACACCTGATGGATGACATGATCCATTTGAAATAGGGATTGATATGGCTCGCAAGCGAGCCCGACCGGCCAAGGATGTTTCCAGCTTAAGGGGCCTTGTGGCAGGATGCAGAGATCACAGGATTTTGAATGCCTTTGTCGGAAACTATTTCAAAGCTACTGAGGTCAGCACGGCTCTCCACATATCGATACCTAGTCTAGAGTTAGATTCTTCAACCAGAAATAAGTAATCCAAATCCAGTTAGCTTTCAATAGGGATGAGCATTTAGAACAACCAGTGAGTCCCAATGAATAACATCCCATTGTGCTGTGTGCACTCGATAATCATCATTCTTGGAGTTGAAAATATGGATTGATTTGGCGTTCAAAGGAGGCTACCTTTAACCGGATAAAGAACTCTCCAACACTAGAAAGCGATAGCAGTCTGGATACGGGCGTTGGAGCAGTTCAGCAATTACCTCAATCTGCTCACCTCTTATGGTATGCCAGAACAAAGAAGATTCCACATATGAACGCTATAGGTATGCCTGGCAGGCCGAATTAGGCAGAGGCAGTTTGGTTCGCATGATCCATGTGTTTTAAAATGATTACAGGTGAGGGAAGAAAAAGCTTTGCACAGCAGCTGTGCGCTGTTTTTCGGTTTCGGTAGTACTGAATAGGAAGTAGACAGTGGATTCTTACATGATGTCACTGGATGACTTGATCAGTCCTGCAAGTGCCACAACGTACGAAGTGATGAAGACAAGTCCGTGCGTAACACGGTGGTACACCAATAATATTATTTTATTGGATTGGTTGGCATACAATTCGGTCTACAGCTCTACAACATCTTGAACTCCTGTAGAATAAAGGAAATAAGGTACTTGATGCAATCATGAACCCTTACTACGACAAGATGACGATATTCAATGGGTGTTTAGTTTTCTCCTGTGTAATAGCTTCTTCACCGAACTTTGTGATGATAGCATGTCTTAACTTTAAGTGTTTTTCGTCCTCTTACCGTGAGTGTGTTAATCAAATTGCGCAATTTCATCCGTTTTCATTCATTACCTGTTTTGGGTAGACGTGTCAAATTTGAGAATCCTATTATCAGGAGGGCGGGTCGTACGTATTAACTCAAGTCCAGTTTTTGCCGTTACTTTTTCTTAGGTGACCGGTCTCCATTCAGCTGAAGGATCAGTTATTCCGCCTTGATGAACCGGTTGCTTTACATTCGAATACCTCCCGTTAACTACGGGTGCCTCAGTGGCTAAGGCACCTTCTGTAAGAGTAGCTTACCTCGGTCCTTAGGAAATAATTGTCAAAGAAAGTTTAACTGTTTGCAGTACCTCCAAATAAACCTAGGGGAATGAGACTTACATTGGAGCAAACATAATTTTGTCCAATGAATTATACTGTTTATCCTGCAGGTGTGCCATTAATGGCACGGATTACAGCTCATATCTCTACTTTAAACAGTGCAATGAATCCTACTAAAGAGGTTCAATTGTACTTGTAAACGTTTACCAGTTTTTAGTTGCTTCTAAACTTTGGGGATACTTTGTATCGGGTGAAATACTACCAGACGAGTTTATTCGCATCAACCCATTTACTCTAGCTTATAAGAGTTCACCTAAACGCAGTGAGTTGATTAATAAGAGTAACTGCACGATTACCACCCCTGGGGGTTTCCGAAAACAGAGTGCATCCAAAACGAGAACGAAGTGGTCAGGTCCTAAGAATATTTGCATTGAAAGAAGCATCCCACCACCCAAACATTTTTTGGGTTTTGAATAAAATTGTGGAAGATCATCGGCACAAACCGATGTTATCTTGAAGACATCCGGCAGGAATTTTGATTGAGTCCTGATTGATAGTACCAAAAACAACGCGTAAAATTTGAAAACGAGACTTTTGCATTCCATGAAGTTGTTCTCAGATCATATAGTGGATGGTCAGGTGTGCATTTGTTGTCGGTTTTCTGTACGAAAGCCTGGTCGAATCGGACGCGCTTTTGTTCTAATTCATCCTGTGACTGATGGACCAATTAGAGCTTCGTGTAGACTGTAAAAAGTGTTGAGATATTTAAGGCAAAAAATTAGAAACCACAGGTCTCTTTCAGAGCAGGCGATAGTGACAGGCCTATATGCCTACTTGTAGAAATTATGGGCTTGAAATATTTTACAATAAGTGATCACGAGAAGAGCCTACCATAGAGCCGCAGGGCACAAAGTGCACCGTTTACCTCCTACAGTTCAAATCAGCTGATTGAATCAAACCAGTACAGTCGCATTTATAGTGGAGACTGAAGATCACCATGTTATTTAGCTCAATAACGCCAAGAAATTGAAATTTTTTTGAAATCTCATCTGAACCCATCACGCAAGTGGGAAAAGTTAATAGGATATCGTTTTATGTCACAATCGTCTGGCCTGTATTTTAACAGAATGCAACATACAATAAGGTAAGTGACTTCTCCTAGGTGGATTTGTCATGTTAGGTCATTATATAAAACATACCTGTGATTTCATGTCTTATTGTACCTGCTTGTCATTTCCAAGAGCAGAGTGTGTGTATGGGTCCATTATGCATACTTCATAGAAGGAAGTGGCGCCATTTATTAGATCTGATTTTGCGCACCGTTTGTCAGAGTAAACAAAATGGGCATATTGTAATCTTTCTTTAGGATAAGAAAAGTTACAACGACACTGTGGCTCGTGTTACATAAGTCTGGGCTTTCGAAGTCTGAATGACTCACATCCTTTACATGCGTTAGTCTGAAACATATGTAAACGTTCATGTTTTGTGTGACTTTTGCAGATGATTTCATGGGTCATTGTTTTGTGAGTGAATGAATGAATGCATTCAAAGCAACTGTCGTGTTGCCGGATCTAATGAGGTGGTTCTGTGTCTACAAAAACAAACCAATACATTCAGCGAGCGCAAAAAACGCTAAACGTCTTGTGTACTGTCTAAAGCTGAGCGCTCTGAGTATATTGTTTGGCTTGTGTATTTCATCCGTCAAAACATTGTCTTCAATGGAACAATTTGCCATGCTACGTCCATACCTCAAACCAGATATTTGCAGCTGCTGTCAGTCAACACCTCACCGCAACAAACAGCATGGAATTTTTAGGGTTACCCGAAAAGTGGTAAGATGGTTCCTCTGCGTAATTTGTACTTTGGCCTCCAATTAATCAATCGCAACGGAAACTTTCTCAAGAACGGCTCTCCAAATTTAAACAGGGTGACAAACATTTTTTTTAATTTACCTACTTACTAGTCTAGTGAAAGCAAAAAGTGAAGAACAGGTCTGTAAGTTATTAAAAAAATATGAGTGTTCTGAAACTCTAGTGTAAGCCATATTCAGTGATTCCTTCATGGATGGAAAGTGTTTTTTAGACTGTTTAACGGTGACCCATCGAATATACTAGAGTTTCTGCTAACCTTCAGATCATACAGTAAATAACTGTAAAACTGAATGCAAAGAAGTGCAAGCTTGTCGTCACTTTGATTCGTCTAACCGGGCACCTCGAAAACCATTTTCAAAGAAGGATTGAAATATAGTATCGATAAGATTTTTGCTCTTATGGGGATCGAACCATCATTGGTGAAGCCTAGTAGACATGTGTCAGAAAGATTTAAGCGCAGTTTCTTAATTTACCGTTAGCACAAGCAACGAAATATTCCACCAAGAAGTTAGGCCCAGCGCAAGTTAAATACTCACCCACTGTAGAGGCGGAAATGAATGTTTATACAAATAGATAATTTGGATAAATCAAAGTGAGTTAAGTTTGACTGGTTATGTTGAGTTCGGGAACGTATGTCCCTTTTCGAACATCACTTTACTCTTTTTGGTAACGATCAGTTATTCTGTTTGCATGTCAGTTTCCTCCCAACCATTGCTCGCGCCGATCAAATTATCAGTGACTCATTTAACAGTAGATGTGAAAACAAAGTCCCATAGCATGATGAGCCAGCTTGTATGACAGATCTTGTAGGTGCGACCGACAGCAAGCATTGCCCGATCGAAAGATATCTTGTGTAGTGGAAAACAAAACCACTTAAAACACGCTGAGTTTATTATGTACAGACAAAAACAACTCAGGCAGAAATAGCTCAAAAACTGTTTTCGGCGACGGCAAAGTAGAATGTAAACATAATAATTACTGTTGCCGGTGTGATGCCAGACTGCGGCGGAAATTTTAGCAGGAAAACTAGTGGTTGGGCTACTCGAATGCTGGCAATTTGCATATGCCTGCATATATCAAGTGACTCTTAATGATTACCACTTTTAGCAGGCGCTTGCGTAAAATATTAAAACTTCCTTTAAATAAGCAGACTGTCCGAGCGAAATGGAACTTGATATCTCATCTACTGGCTCAAACATACATAAAAAGGCCTCAGTCGATCAAAACTGCTGGTCAACTTTAGTCTGCTTAAAATCGGTAGACAATATGTCAGACCGATAAAACTGGACTTATTTCGGCGAATCACGTGAGGATGATATGTGATTATCTGACCACCAAGATTCATCTTCTTTTACAAAACCTATATGTGTGCAGACTTTGTTTTTATATCATGCATCGGTCTAAAAATTTGCCCATTGTTGAGAAAACATAAGGAAGTTAAACTGTCTACGTTGTGTCGTGTTCCCCTTTATCCAGAGATGCGCTTTGATGGTTGCCTCATTGTTCGACCAGCATATCTGTCCCCATTTGAACAGACAAATTTATACACGTTTGCTGAAGTGGTCCAATGGGGATGTTCTTCATGCGACTCGATCCTGTTAACTAAATAAATCTGTGAAAACGTCATTTAGATGCACACACAAAATTGTCGGGCAAATATCTTTCATTTTCTTGATGTCAGCACTTCACCCTCACTGTCCCTGTAATTCGAGTGGAGGTCTTGCAGACTGAGTTTTGCACCAGTGTAGTTTGCATTAGGTGCTCTTGGTTTGACGCGTTTCCCCCAGAAATCTTTCCCGGTAGCCATATGGTCAAAGCACAATTTTTTTGGAATATTTGATTCCCAAGTGAAATTGTTGGCTGAGTGTATTTTAATCACTCTATGATGCAAGCAATGAACAAGGCAGCATTTGATCTTGAGAGAAATAAGTTGCTAAAGTGTGTGTACTAACCCGTCCATTTCGGTTTGCCACACTCACAAACCCATTTCATGCTCTTGTCGAGGGCATGTTAAGAAGTGACATTTGATGTTACTGTTCAACTTCACATCTGAAGGATATATCTTGCTAGGCCCAGTTAAAAACATTTTAGAAGCGAAGCATCGGATCGCAGAAATATCTGCCATGGTTGACTATACTTTCTATTCTGTTGACAAGTGCAAAATTTTCAAATTTGAACATGACTAAATTCGCAAGCATTGGGTCAAGTGGATAACCCGTGGCTACGCCATCCAGGAATCGTTTGTTGGACGGCAACTGAGTTTACATAAAATCAGTCCCTTCAGTTCTACTGCACGTAGCCTAAAACTTTACGCTACGTCACAGATACATGCTTGTTAACGGAAGAGATCCTCTCGTAAGAGATGCAGTATTCCGGAGATATCACATGCGTCTGTTTAAAATATTCATGTTTTCTAAATCGTCAGTCAAATGAAATGTGTCATATACACCGTTTCTGACCATGACAGCCCGAACTGGCTATAACGCTATGCATCCCAGTTGGTTCATACTGGTTCGGGGTGATAAGCTCGCCATAGTTTACTTCTTTCACATATTTATATAAAATGTCTTCAGGCTCATGTGGTATTATACCTAACGAATGTCTTGTAAAATATCCTGCTCGTTTCACTGCTTCGTAGACGCCTTCCTTTCTACCTAAATGTGTCTCCACCATATCGTTGTTCCGAGTGACAGGGACGGTAAACTTGCAGGTTGGGTTTTGTCTTACGGAAGAACAAGGCTTCTGAAAAATGCCTACATGGAGCAATCCATGTGCAGTGGATATGTTGATACTATTTGCTCAGATACCGCTCACGTTTTGATTATAATCCTAATTTTACATTAACCGTACGTGTAAAGGAAACACTGGTGGAAATAGCGGAGAGGTGTGGGAACGAAAACTTCATAAAAACTCAGAAAAGTTGAAAGTTTATGTATTCCTCTCTCACACAATTCTCTACGGGCGTTTGTAGTGCTCATAGGCTCAAGATATGACCAAAAACAGAGGCATGAAAATTCGCTGAAGTAGTGCAACCATCACTGTTCCACCGTATAACAATGAACTTTGAATAGTAGTACGTGCCAGGTCACAGCCTTCAGGCTGGATGACCGGCGAACTTAACGAAATACACGAGCTTTTACGGAACAATGAAGCCATAGCGAGCTGCGGCATGGATAGTTAAGCAGACGCTGTAACGTTAGAAAATGTTGCTATGGGTCAACCGGTTATATAATCTAAAGTACCATGGCCCCTTGGTGACGCTCGATTCATATGGAACACTTCGTTCAGGATATAGAAATCCTAAGAGAACCCAGTTATTCCTGTCACCTCTAGAGCTGTATTGACAAAACATGCACAGGTCATCTTCCTTTAAGAAAACATAAAAGTGAGCGGATCGTTAAACTTTGGCTGACATAACCTAATCGAAAATGTGAATGCCGTCTTTTTGAAGTTCGGAATTCCGTTTCATCCGAAAAGAGGATAAGATATTGGTTTGATCACCTAATGGGAGCTCAAATTTGATAAACGGTATTTCGTTGAATTAGGCGACATAAAAATTAACTGGTGATCTACTTATGCACGACGTTCGCATTTTAAAACAAAGCTTGTTTATTTTTTTACTTACGAATAGCAAATGGTAAAAGCTGATAACAACCTGCCACTAGGTTGATTTGAAGAGTTTATTTACTGTTCTGTTCTTCGATTGGAAAGCCAGTCACCTGAATATTATTTTCAATAAATGATGATCACAAGCAAGCTTTAAAGAGTGATCGGGTTTACGGACTCGCTACTGACTAAGTGATGGAAAAGTATATGGTCGCGGAATCGCCGTGCACGCTGGGATGAGAACTAACAATTATTTGTTACCTCGATAGTTTTAGACTTATAGCTTGACTTGACATTTAAAATAGTAGAAAATAAAAGAGAGCTATCCAGGTCAAAATGCCTACCTTTTTTTCTTAACAAAAAGGCAATATTCTTAGAGTATCGCTTACGTTTTAGCCTGAGTACATCCCTTGTACACACAAAACTAGTGGAATCAACATATCAGATGTCGATTTTCCCATGCTAGTATTTCTTCGTATACCTTGATAAACACACTCAGACACGCGACCCGTTTTTATCAGTATTTCTACAAAGTGTCTGTTCACGTGATTTTTCGATCTTCTCAGTTTTGTCTATAGTGAATACGCATCCTACGTAGGTTTGGTAAGTACACTAGCGACGGACGTGTCAGCTGACTAGGAGTTCATCCACACATTCTCAGCTGCTTTGAAAATCTCGAGTAGCTTATGACTCGTTTGCTGGCTTTGTTTGTGTAAAAGTGTACTAGCGTCTTCATATGTTGATGAGATATTATTTGAGCATAGATTCAAACACTCTAGAGTTAGACAGTGGAAGGTTTCAACAAATGCCGTCGCATTTAGTTTTGTGGAAGGACATGTAACATTTTCATCTGAAGCAAATAAGCATCAGAGTTACTGTAATCACAGACTAGTGGCGGCGTGGAATTATTTAATGCAATTATGGTTGCAGCACCCTTGATATCTGAACTCCGTGTGCTTCGTCTAGGTAAGTGAATTACCAGCGATGTAGGCCAATTCCAGCGGGCGTGTGAAGGTCTACGGGGAACTCTTGCCCGAGTTAACCACATCAAGTGGTGTCAGGCAAGGCTGCCCTCTTTCACCTTTCCTCTTCAACTTTGTCAGTGATAGGATTATGAAAGCGTAATTACCAGCCTCTAATGTTTAGTCAAATTGCTATTAAGGGCGGTCGCTCACAGATATCAAATACGCAGACGACATGGAACTTCCTGGATCTGACGCCAACGCAATGCAAACAATAAGAAAATTTAAGTAATTTCGACTCACGGTTTGGCATGCGCTTCATACTTGCGAAGTGTAAAGTGCTGCTGTAAGGCCGAGTGGGCTTGAACCCTAACCTCATGGTTGCGGATGAGCCGATTGAGGTAGTAGGTAATATTGTCCAACTGAGCAGCTTTTTCAGTCCCGGTAGTCTGTCACAGGATGGTATTTCCATCCGGATTGGGATAAACAGAGCAACTTTCCTGAACCCGCATCGCCTGTGGCTTAGGTGTGACTTCAGCTAATCCGTCAAGGGTCGAGTTTATAATGCTGGGGTGCGCTCCATATTATTGTACGGGTCAAAAACCTGGCCGCTGCGCAGTAAGGACGTCAAAACTCTTTCAGTGTTTATC
>SJOL01007764.1:242361-307074 GCA_004794785.1 Opisthorchis felineus | reverse complement strand
CAGTATTCCGGAGATATCACATGCGTCTGTTTAAAATATTCATGTTTTCTAAATCGTCAGTCAAATGAAATGTGTCATATACACCGTTTCTGACCATGACAGCCCGAACTGGCTATAACGCTATGCATCCCAGTTGGTTCATACTGGTTCGGGGTGATAAGCTCGCCATAGTTTACTTCTTTCACATATTTATATAAAATGTCTTCAGGCTCATGTGGTATTATACCTAACGAATGTCTTGTAAAATATCCTGCTCGTTTCACTGCTTCGTAGACGCCTTCCTTTCTACCTAAATGTGTCTCCACCATATCGTTGTTCCGAGTGACAGGGACGGTAAACTTGCAGGTTGGGTTTTGTCTTACGGAAGAACAAGGCTTCTGAAAAATGCCTACATGGAGCAATCCATGTGCAGTGGATATGTTGATACTATTTGCTCAGATACCGCTCACGTTTTGATTATAATCCTAATTTTACATTAACCGTACGTGTAAAGGAAACACTGGTGGAAATAGCGGAGAGGTGTGGGAACGAAAACTTCATAAAAACTCAGAAAAGTTGAAAGTTTATGTATTCCTCTCTCACACAATTCTCTACGGGCGTTTGTAGTGCTCATAGGCTCAAGATATGACCAAAAACAGAGGCATGAAAATTCGCTGAAGTAGTGCAACCATCACTGTTCCACCGTATAACAATGAACTTTGAATAGTAGTACGTGCCAGGTCACAGCCTTCAGGCTGGATGACCGGCGAACTTAACGAAATACACGAGCTTTTACGGAACAATGAAGCCATAGCGAGCTGCGGCATGGATAGTTAAGCAGACGCTGTAACGTTAGAAAATGTTGCTATGGGTCAACCGGTTATATAATCTAAAGTACCATGGCCCCTTGGTGACGCTCGATTCATATGGAACACTTCGTTCAGGATATAGAAATCCTAAGAGAACCCAGTTATTCCTGTCACCTCTAGAGCTGTATTGACAAAACATGCACAGGTCATCTTCCTTTAAGAAAACATAAAAGTGAGCGGATCGTTAAACTTTGGCTGACATAACCTAATCGAAAATGTGAATGCCGTCTTTTTGAAGTTCGGAATTCCGTTTCATCCGAAAAGAGGATAAGATATTGGTTTGATCACCTAATGGGAGCTCAAATTTGATAAACGGTATTTCGTTGAATTAGGCGACATAAAAATTAACTGGTGATCTACTTATGCACGACGTTCGCATTTTAAAACAAAGCTTGTTTATTTTTTTACTTACGAATAGCAAATGGTAAAAGCTGATAACAACCTGCCACTAGGTTGATTTGAAGAGTTTATTTACTGTTCTGTTCTTCGATTGGAAAGCCAGTCACCTGAATATTATTTTCAATAAATGATGATCACAAGCAAGCTTTAAAGAGTGATCGGGTTTACGGACTCGCTACTGACTAAGTGATGGAAAAGTATATGGTCGCGGAATCGCCGTGCACGCTGGGATGAGAACTAACAATTATTTGTTACCTCGATAGTTTTAGACTTATAGCTTGACTTGACATTTAAAATAGTAGAAAATAAAAGAGAGCTATCCAGGTTAAAATGCCTACCTTTTTTTCTTAACAAAAAGGCAATATTCTTAGAGTATCGCTTACGTTTTAGCCTGAGTACATCCCTTGTACACACAAAACTAGTGGAATCAACATATCAGATGTCGATTTTCCCATGCTAGTATTTCTTCGTATACCTTGATAAACACACTCAGACACGCGACCCGTTTTTATCAGTATTTCTACAAAGTGTCTGTTCACGTGATTTTTCGATCTTCTCAGTTTTGTCTATAGTGAATACGCATCCTACGTAGGTTTGGTAAGTACACTAGCGACGGACGTGTCAGCTGACTAGGAGTTCATCCACACATTCTCAGCTGCTTTGAAAATCTCGAGTAGCTTATGACTCGTTTGCTGGCTTTGTTTGTGTAAAAGTGTACTAGCGTCTTCATATGTTGATGAGATATTATTTGAGCATAGATTCAAACACTCTAGAGTTAGACAGTGGAAGGTTTCAACAAATGCCGTCGCATTTAGTTTTGTGGAAGGACATGTAACATTTTCATCTGAAGCAAATAAGCATCAGAGTTACTGTAATCACAGACTAGTGGCGGCGTGGAATTATTTAATGCAATTATGGTTGCAGCACCCTTGATATCTGAACTCCGTGTGCTTCGTCTAGGTAAGTGAATTACCAGCGATTTAGGCCAATTCCAGCGGGCGTGTGAAGGTCTACGGGGAACTCTTGCCCGAGTTAACCACATCAAGTGGTGTCAGGCAAGGCTGCCCTCTTTCACCTTTCCTCTTCAACTTTGTCAGTGATAGGATTATGAAAGCGTAATTACCAGCCTCTAATGTTTAGTCAAATTGCTATTAAGGGCGGTCGCTCACAGATATCAAATACGCAGACGACATGGAACTTCCTGGATCTGACGCCAACGCAATGCAAACAATAAAAAAATTTAAGTAATTTCGACTCACGGTTTGGCATGCGCTTCATACTTGCGAAGTGTAAAGTGCTGCTGTAAGGCCGAGTGGGCTTGAACCCTAACCTCATGGTTGCGGATGAGCCGATTGAGGTAGTAGGTAATATTGTCCAACTGAGCAGCTTTTTCAGTCCCGGTAGTCTGTCACAGGATGGTATTTCCATCCGGATTGGGATAAACAGAGCAACTTTCCTGAACCCGCATCGCCTGTGGCTTAGGTGTGACTTCAGCTAATCCGTCAAGGGTCGAGTTTATAATGCTGGGATGCGCTCCATATTATTGTACGGGTCAAAAACCTGGCCGCTGCGCAGTAAGGACGTCAAAACTCTTTCAGTGTTTATCCATCGATGTCTTCGCAGCATTGTTCGACTCTTATGGGAACATCGATTCAGTAATGATTAAGTACGTGGAATAGTTTTTGGAATAAATAACTGGTCCACAATAGCTTAACTGACCAAACGCTATAAATTGCGCTAGCACAATCACGAGCTACGTATGCCGGTTGAAAGACTTCCACGAAAGGCTCTTTTCGCATAACCATACGAAGGGTAAAAACAGTTAGAGGAGGTGAAACTCAGCTGCGCTGATCATTGCCTTATTCCTGGATGAAGACATCGAGATGGGGCACATCAGCGGTTAAAGACGTTGTCAGATATGGCCAAGTTGCGATCTCACCGGTGCTCGAGCATCCAGTGCATCCGTTGCTTTCAATGCAAAACTTCTCCCGATGTCCCCAAAAAAGTTCACTGACACACCGCTATTCACGTACCACTTATATCAGCTACCGCCTCCAAAGCACAACTATCTACCCCAACCCCCAAAATCATCGGCGAACGAAACTGTGGCAACTATAGCTACTGTACGGCAAGTACGCGGTTCCTACATCTGATGATGATGATGACGATGATGAACTGAGTTCCCATCTAACGGCTAACCTGTTTTTCCGAACACCATGCTTTTTGAGTAAAGTTTAAACATGATATGAGAATTATGGTTTTTCGAGCATATTACTCGCACTCTAGTTTCTGTAAAAGAGCAGCGAAATATCCACATTGTCATGGACCCTCACAGTGGAGCGCAAGCACACTATGCGTTGGTGGGCAATTCCTCGCCACTTTTCCAGTGGAAACCTCAGGCAAGAGAGCTTCATCCCTTAATGGAATTCATATTGTATTTGGCGCTGAAAAGCAGAATGATTTCTCTATGAAAGTAGGCACTAATTTATCAGGGTACAATTGGCCCCTAGTAGTACGTTAAACAGTGCCAGCAGTATCAGTTCTCCACTAGTTAATCAGCTTCTCACCTCCAAAGGTGAAATATAAAGCACAGTGATTATTCGCGACAAAACTGAAATGCCCACTAGCTTTATGGTTGGTTTACTTGACCCAATATATGCTACCTTCTGGTACTGACCGACGGAGATACTTATAACCAAAGTTATTGCATGCATTTTCACGGAATTATTTATTAAAATTTCTAGCTTCAACACTGTTGACACAACTTCCGAAAATATTTTTTTATCTTGAGTTTTGAATTCTCCCCGCAATGCTTCACATCTTATTTGTTACACTTCGCGACCTTCTGCAGACTGGTGGGTGGTGATAAGTGATGTACACGCAGCTGCAATCCTAATGAGGAAAACATGAAAAAACTCAAGATCCTTTATATCCCTATCTCAACTTATTTCTTGCACAAGCGTTAAACAGGACTGATAGGAATAAGAAAACCATACCTATGTGTAGAACTTCTAGAATGGTAGAACCGAACGTTTCGACGCATATTATGAACCCTAAGAGTTCTCTAAAACAAAGTAGTGACAAACCTGTTGTGTGTCTTTAAAACCCACTGGGCCATTAAGTTCTGACCTGTCTTATAGCAGAGACCCGTAAAATCTATTTACACGCCTAGGCGACGAAGTTATGTATGGACGTTACCGATGCCAACCACGCGATTCTGAAAGGCCAAACATCGATCAAATGGTCATTTAGCCACAAAACCATGCGATTGCAATTCACTGGTTTTCTCGTTCTCAGCAAGTTTCTGGGGGGACATAACCAGGAAGCTTGAAAGTAAACTCATCATCCTCACAATGAAGATGCGCAATTCCATGAAGTTAAGATTAAAATAGGGGAACTGGAATTCGGGCAGTTGAATCCTGCTCCATTCACCTGATAAGCTTCAATCCTGATGGAACGCGCATATGATTAACTTTTTAAGACAAAACGCCAGTGGATTAAACATCAGTAAAACCCCAAACCTACTGCATTTTTAATTATAAGATCTTTCACAGGGGTCACGGAAAGTAAAGGTTTATGGTCGAATTCCTGGTGGACCTTGGCGTGTGGAATGAGGCGAAATGATGGCCCATCCTGCTTGTTCATTTTACGATGAAATGATGTAAAGACATGGTCCAACGAATGGGCATGTCATGGTTGACAGTATCAACGGAAAGCATCTTTATCGGTGCGACGAATTTGCTCAGTGTACGGAGTGATGCCAGGGTTTCACTATGTCAACTTATCTAAGGCAATCAAAGTGAACAGAACTGTCTGCGAGTTAGTGAACTCATTTGTCCGTAGGAATGGTGCTGGTAAATTTGCATCCTCAATATTGCTCAGTAATTTACCTGCCACTAGCTTCGCAATACGTAAACCTCTATTCCATTATCTACTGAATCGAGATTACATACAAACTCGTCTTACATTTTCGGAAATATGTTCGGACCTTACAGTATAATTCCTTTTGCATGACTACTTTCGCTTGTCAGTACAACTAAGTATAGCTGTTAACGCGCTGTCATGACTGTTATGAATAGGGCTTGACAGATAATGATGAATTACCCGTCATGTGAGGGCACAACACTTAGCAACTGGCAAGCTGGCTGGATTCGGTCAAGTTCAACGATATTGGTTGCATTGTCTGTGCCTTCCCTCAAATTGCAGTATTGGGAATCATATTCAAAGCGGATGCTCATCTACGATTCTGACAACCAGCTTCATGTAATGCATCCGATGTTTGTGAGTAACCGGACAGTTGGCTAAACAAATCCTCTCACGAAAGCAAACAATTTCAAACCTTACAGGACTGCCAAGAGTGAACTGGACCGGACATTATGCAGGCGAAGATCTCCAAGCCAGTTACAATTGTATCAAGGGTGCCATATGCTTTGTGCGAGTTCTTTCAAGCTTGACCCTAAATGTTCATGAAAACGAAATCCAAAAATCACTTACAGCTATAGAACTATGTAGAGTTAGTAAGAAGTAGGTTAAAAGGGTAATTAAATACCCAACTCATTGAAAAAAGTAATTACTCCTTTCTCCAAAGGGTAAATACTAAAAGAGGTAATGGGATAGGCCACTTTAAAATGCTTCTGTTTACTCTCCGATCAGATGATGGTAGGTAAGAAGAAAGGTCTGTGGTTCTTGTTGTTTTCCCACTTTTTGACTGGAACACAGTCGTCCACAGGTGTTAATCTTGTTTCGAGAAATACTGTGCAAGTCTGTATGCTTAACTGATTGAAGCCTTCTCACTCCGAAACAACCTGGCAGTGGAGATTTTAAATTCATTGTTACACAAGATGAATATTTTAATATTTCAGAGCTAAAACTGTTGTTGAACCATGACCCCGTGTTAGTGACCCCATGGTGGGTGATTGTAGGCTTCGCGAGATCCGTCATTTTTGGTGTCAGACATGACGTGCTCCAAATTCAGCTGCAGTTTCTGGAAAAAGTTTGAATTTTCAGCTAGCAAGCTGTTGACTACTGGCCCAAGCTACAAGAAGTGTAAATGGTAGGATGAATGATAAAAATTATGCCCGCTGCTATTTAAGTGTCATCAACCGAAAAAGCCTGATTTACTTCGGGTCATTAACTTGTAATCGAAAAATCCACGATATCACCTCGTCATCTCGAACAAAATGACGAGTGTTTCAGAGCCACGCAGGTATTTCAATGTATTTCGGAAGTATTTGGTTAGCTATGTTTACAGGTTGCATCACAATTGAACGGTTGTGATCAAATGCAGTACTGAATAATTTATTTTCATCTGGCTTTGAATAAAATGGAGAATAGAATAGAAGAATAGAATAGAATAGAAGAATAGAATAGAATAGAATAGAATAGAATAGAATAGAATAGAATAGAATAGAATAGAATAGAATAGAATAGAAGAATAAAAATGAAGAATAGAAATTGAAGTGACTAGGCCTGATGAAGTCACGTAATCCACGCATAGCATGCGAAAGAAAAACTGCACTTCAGTCACTGGGATGGTGGTGGTCACTATTCTCGTACAAAGCCGTATGGCAAATTCTACATCTTGAGAATTTCGACCAATATTTCTGTACCAGCTGTCAGGAAAAGGGTAATGTGACACTAAAGTGGCGGAGTCTTGATGTCAAAGTCAATCAGTATTTTGTTTAAAGCGTGCACAAAACATATTTTCTCCTTGTTAACAATGAAAGTGATTATCACGTTAATCAAACTTGATCGCTTCATAAAATTCTGCAGTCGGTTGCAACTCACAGAAACCAGCTATCAATTCAGCATAACTGTAACTGTTATCGTGTTATGAACTGATATGCTACCGTTGGAAAAATCTGCGTCACACACTATTCATTGTATCGTTTAAATCAAATAAAAAAGATATCCGACCATAACTGATCAAGCAAGCACACACGACTGTGTTAGGTAATTACGACTCGCCGCAATGTTCCCTTTAGTTCTGCTGTTCCACAAGGTAGCATTCCGACAACCTTCCCGTTTCTGTTGTACAACGACAACTTCCGGTTAAAAGCAGCCGCAGGGGTTTCATAAATGTTGGGCAGCTTGCGCCCGGTTGATCTTCATCCAGTCTGTATCCTGTTTCAGTCCAGAGGTCTCACTGCTTCAGCCAAATTTTGTTCCCCCTCTAACCGGTTTGAAGTACCATTTGTTCGCAAACTGGCATTCAATACAAGCCCCTTTTGAGAGCTCTCCAAAGGTTGACTGATTGCAAACCTTTTGTATCTACGGTTTGTTCATTAATCACCTAGCTGCAACTCGCAGACAAAAGTACTTAGTCCGAATGGATCTAACATCTCCTGGTGGTTGTCTAGGGTTTCAGTCAATAAACTGATTTCAACTGAATTATTTGTACAGTTACATTGTGACGGCTGCCAACTTTTTGCCCATCGATGATAGATGCAAATGACCTAGTCCAAACGGATCGCATACAAAGAAAGACTTGCAGGGTTAGTTAGATTTGGTATCTTCGATTTTAGTTTTATTCTTCACGAGGCCAGAAACTACAAAAGTTACGTTTGCTGAATTCTGAAGATGACACCTTGAGAAATCCTTTAAAAATTATCTTGCCTGTCTATCCGGCTCTTTTCGTGGAATGTTCATTACTGAAATCTAGGGAGACCGACTTAGTTTTGGGTTGCCTGGGATTTTATCTCAGCAAATGGGGACAACCGTAGGAGGCGTGCACGAATTCATGGAATAAAACAGAGCTGTCGCAATAAGTCTCTCGTTATGGAACTCCTGTTATAGGAAATTCCTTGACTACCTCATATCGATATTACTCCGTGCAAACATTCCAAAAACACTTTTCCGTATGGGTGAAATCCCCTTCGATCAACCTGTTCCCCTATACCAAGACGTATTGGTCTGTTTAGTTAAATTCCATTCATCCCAATTATGGAGATTACCCTAAAATTTTCAGCAACAGTAAGTTGGAGAATGGTAAGCTGAAAAGTTTTCTAACACATGTATGATGATTTCTTCGGTTAAACTGTACTGCCTGTCAGCCTACATCCCGTTAATTTCGCCTTTGGATAAGTGGGCATATTGGGTAATCCCTCCAGACTGACCATAAAGTTTTGACACTCTTAGTCCCGCTTCATTTGAACAGGGTTGACATTCCAAAACAGTTGGAAGCCGCGATCGCTCTCCGCTAAACTATTATCTTTGAATGTCAATTTTTCGTACTTTTAGTAATCTCCGAGTACTTTGCGTCACCAATTGAACTTATAGTTCAAAGAAGCGGTCTACTGCGACAAATAGCTCCGTGTAAATTGGGGTGTGAGTTCGCATTTGCCCGGTCTGTTTGTCCTAGTCAGCACTTAGTAGAAACAAATTAAATGAGTGAATAAGCCTCTCAATGAAATTCCAATTGCGTACGTGGTATTCAGAGAGTCTCGCCCACTTCTTGAGAGGCTTCTATCCCTCAAACGTAGAGTGCGCATCGTTAAGCCCAGCCAAATCTACTTAGTGGGTCGCTGCCAACTTGATGAAAAGATGTTTGAGATAGCTTGCAAAAACGTCATATTATTGCTTGAGGGTAATGAAGTCAAAAAACCTTTGCTTTTTTTCTTACTGAAGATTTAGTCATAGAGTATGTCTCTCTCAGGCCCGAAATTTTAAAGGCGCAAAATTGAAGTCCTACTAAGCAGCAGGTAACTGGTGGTCAGCATTATTTGAGGTCGCTGGGAAGCAAGTCATAGAAAGCATAGTTTACGATGATATGAACTTTTACCGCTTAAAAGTAGAGTGGATAATGCAGGGCGTAAATGCCGTAAAAGGAAGCAGGATGAAGCCCAAATAGGAGCCTTTCTTAACAAGTTAACTACAAGTTCACCTTATCTAGCAGCAATACAACCCGGGTTAAGATCGCCACTCTTAAACAATCTATCAAATATTTTACGTCTTTAGTATGAACATAATTCGCTTATTCAGATAACTTCCTTGCACAAGACTACCAAAGTGACAACGAGTTCAGACAGCTCCATTCATTAACATAACATACTATGCAAAAGATTGATGGAATCTCTTCGGATGCTTACTACCGGTTCTAACCTACCTGGATTCATCAGGTAGGCTTGATTTCCGAAATTCCTTCAAATGTGTGTCCTAGCAGAACAGCAAAGTGCACACAACCAGCAAAATGAACCCATTTACAAATTACCTCAGCGTTTACTAGGAATTCAAGTAAATCTCCCTTTTGTGGTATTCTTCAAATGTAACGAACAAATGTACCGCGAAAGACCACCTCACGTCCCACTTGGCAAGGTATTCGAGAGCACGAAGTATGCATTTTCTTGATGCAACTACACTGTGTATGCAGCTGACAAAAACTCCTTAACCGCCCATGCAATATGGCTGAAGAATAATACTTTTTTTCTTACTGGCAATGAAAGCAACACGCAAGCGGATCCTCTTCGTTTTGATCTTCACTAGTTATTTGTTTGGGAATTAAACTCAGCAGTTGATTCCAAACCTTATTCTTTTCAGAAAGTTCTTGCTTTGACTCGTTCGAAACCTACAAAAGTTACCACCACCCTGGTGAGCTTGTGATATTTGCCGGAAATGTGGACTTCTGGCGCTTTAATTGCTTAATACCGACCGCTCTCAGATACCAGCGACTCCCCACTGCGGTAAACAGCTTGCTCGTCAATAGAGTTTGGGGGAGTCATCAAGGCTGTGACAAGTGCAGTGTCATATTTGTCCATCAGTGTGACCAGCCATCGGCTTGATATTTTGGGCTCACCTTTAACTGAAAGCTTTCAAACGTTTCATTGTGCGTTTTCTGTCATAATGTGTCGTGGCGGGACAATCGTTGAGTCATATTTTATCTGGTATTATCACCATTCCAGATGTATTGTACTGAACGACTGCGGTTCGTATTACAATTGGGAAATGCAAGAAGACTTCCAAATACTGGCTTCCTTTAATATGGCATGTTTTAGAATCGAATAAGATTGCGTAACAGATAGCTTCAGCGCTAACATATGACATATTTAGCCAACCATGTGAACAGTTCTCCATAGCAATCTTGCCTTCCAACCTCAAACAAATTTCTCATTTGCCCTTCTATCTTTCCACCCTACTGCATACTGACACTAAGCTTCAACCTCCCTTAATTGTACAGTGCAATTGGGTTTGCGCCATGTGAATAATGTGATTGTGAAATATCCTAGTGACTTTCGGGAAACCCTCAATCATGTGTCTTTGTCACCACGTGGCAAAAGTGCGGGCATGTTTGCATGACCATTTCACAGAAGATAATAGGTTGATAATACACAAGGACTTTCGCCGAAAAAGTTTTCATCACTTTTTGTGATTTGGATTCTTGAACGCATTAATCCAAACTACCCCGGGGCCATCAGATCCATGACCTTTGTGGTGAGTCACGGGTGGAGGCACCCAGATGCATATTGGTCATCATAAATGCACAGAAATAGAGGCAGAATATACCCGCTTTTAGGTTGCATGTATGCCTTCCCTGGTACAAGGTGGAAAATAGTCCAAATCTTTTGTATTATAGGCTACAGTGACGCAGGAAATCCCAATTGCCAAATGGTAAAATTCCTTTCATCTCTCACAATTTGATCTTCTTGCAATGTAAAAGGGGTCTTCCGTTCGATGCACTGAAATTTAGATTCATTGTTTAGGCTTTTATTATTATTTCCGATCACCGTTCCGTGTCTTCTGTCAACATAGTGAGTTCAGGTTTTGAACGATTCAGTCGCATACTTGGTTGCACCGAGTCAACAGTTTCGTTTATGGCAGTTCACGCCTGACATTTCTTAAAATGATGGCCAGATATTCAGGACACAGATAGGATTTATTTACCAACCGACCATTTAGTTTGCCACGATTTAGTACCATTTTGACAAAAAGTGATGAGCAGGCATTTTAAACCCTACCGGTTTTGGCAGCTGAAAACTGTACTCCAGAATATTCGTTCAGCTGGTACTAACGCCAGTGGTTCTCGACGAAGAGTGGTTCACTCTCTTGGGGGGGGGGTTTAAGTGTTCAGGGAGATAATGATGTCCGACAATTTTAGAAAAGACAACTTCTAAACCACTGGGTATTGGTCCGATTTGACTGAATTTAAAGTCATATGACACTCATCCACACTGTTTGGTTTATGTTTTTAATGTTATTTTATCCGCGGAGTGCTTAGTCTCACAAATGCGGGACAGGAGGATATTTTGTATCTGTGAAACATTTCTGTCTGTCACGGGTTGGCCAACAAAATTCTACATTAGTAAAATGATATCGTCTTCCGAAACTAATCGGTTAGGGCATACGTATGTTCGGCAGTTACACTTCGAGGCTTTTGCACGGAAGTGGATGTAAAATAAAAGCAAGGCAATTAGACATATATAGTAAAAATATAGATGATCCTTCTGTGACCTACTCTATGTAGAGGGCTCACAGAACTCAAAAAGAGCAGTCAAGTTACGAGTAAGAAATCCGACAAACGAGTTACCGAAGGGATTTACAAGCAACCACATTCTGTCACATTTTTAGGTCTGGTCCGGAATAATTTTGGGGGGAGTGGGGGAGTGCACGGCGCTTCAACGTGATGGGTTACTTCTTCGGTTTGCGATTACGTCACCTGGCGATTATTTGAACGTCACCCCTCCATCGCTATAATTTTACTGTTGGCTCTAAGTGGTCTCAAAACCATTATTGTTAGGTTCTGTGGGAGTGAGCATATCCACGTTTTAGCATAAGACCATCCTGTCTATGGGTTAGTATAAAGAACGTTTAATTCGCTTTGGAAATTTGTTCTGAGGTTTACGCTTGTTGATCATCATCGCGTTGATGATAATTGTACAGTAAACATATTTGAGGTGCTACACCAAAGCTCTATTCAGCCCGAACGTTTGAAAAGTGGCATTCTAAACTACATCTATCGCTACACCTATCGCCAACAAGAGTTTGCTCTACCAGCCTAGAAGTTTACGTTGAAAATAGAGGATTGGAGTAGACAACTGTTTCCAGGTCCCGAGGTTTACAATTCTCCAAAATGATGCCGTTTTGCCGTTTGATGATATGGTTTTAAGTCACGCAAGAGTTCTTCTATTCAACATCGCGTGTACTATGAAATCTGCATTTCATTACACAGTACGGCTAAATTTGACATTTTTCATCCAGACGCAACTGCTTAATTTCGGCTGAGTTAAATTTTTGGAAAACTACTATTTGGAGTCTCTAATTTTTAGACGTAAAATGACGTAGTTTCTTCTGGTAAACCAAAGTTCAAATACTAAAGAATCCTGAGAAGTAATTGGTAAGAGCTGGTCTCTCCTAAGATTGTAAGGTGCAATCTAAATAAACTAAACGGACTTGTTACAGGCTAGTTCCTCAATGGGCAACCTAACTTGTCATCTGTATTTCATACGGGAAACAGCAGGATGTAGACAACTGTTGTCATATTATTTGCCCAAATCTTTTGGCATTAATTTTGTTGGCCTTTCGTTACACTTAAATTGTTCAAAGAAACTTACGTTGTACTAATAAGCAGATTACTCAATGTTTGATGCTTCGTTTGATTTTTGATGGGCTGGTTAGAAGTGCGCTACTCTAGGAATAAGCTTCTTTCGCGATAAGTAATTCTGAAGGCAATCATCAAACGACCAACGAGAAAGGGCCTCAATATGCTGAAGTTGCTCATACTGACTGTTCACTAGTTTTGTTTCCCTTCCAAAATCAAAAGCACATTTTGGGTTGTCGCTCGAACAGTTTCGAAATGTATATATACACAGGGAAAGAGTTTTGCAATACATATGTTTGAAACTAAGGAGCCGTTAAAACAAAGAATACAGTCAATATATGTCTTTAAAACTGCTATCTTATATGATGCATTGACCATCCTCAGTGGAAATGTCTCAAGTGACCGTTGCCTATCCGGTATCGTCTATTAAGGCAGTGTTGTAATCCTGAAACCAGCCTATGTTTTAGCTGCTCGACCTACGATGAACGGAATTCTGCTTAGGCGGCTCCACGTCCTGTGGCAGTTAAAGATAATATCAGAACCCGCATATAACGGGTCTGATGGTTTCAACTGGAAGCAACCATGTAATTTGAGATCTTTTTTAAACTTCGTTGCCTTCTGAAGAATTTCGAATGGTGATCCCCAAAAAAGTGAATAGTTTCAACCAATAAACAATTTCAGAGAAAAAGCAGTTGCCATCTTATCCCATATTCTGTAGTATGACCACGTCAGCATGTCAACAGCTGAAGCTTCAAAGTGTAAAACCGCTGCAGACTACTGGATGACTTGCCTTCCATTTTACCATCAGTCCTTCAACTGGAGGTCTAATAAACATCATCGCTCCTCAAGCGCCTACCACTAATTCAGGTTAAAAGTAATGCAATAATTACAAAACTGTTGGGCTAAGTATGATACAGAGCAGTGCACCATTTCTGTAACAACGGCCCTCAATGCTTACTGAACAAATCTCAAGGAATACTCGGCTAGCTAGAAATATCTAAGGTCTCCCTTAGCGGGAGTATTGCATTTGATATTTCATCATATTCTGTTAAACTGTTGCCATATCTACAAGGTTTTTCACTTTTATTTTCCTTTGCTGTAAAAGCAAATGTGCTGTCTTGAGCATCTGTGGTACTAGAATCATTTGGATTTTTTGATGAAAAACAGTCTAAGCTCTAATTAAAGTAGTTTTGTATACGGTGATGTATGGTGGATTAGAATACTAAGAGATTTTGCCCCTCAAATTCACCTTTTTAATCCAATAATAATCCAGAAGGAAACATATAGTCCCCACAAGTTTTCGCCGCTTCGCGGACGACTTTACAAGAGAGATAAACGAATAACAACGGTTGATTTTACGCAACCACGTTTGTGTACGACCATTTATCCACGTTGTCCAGAGTTATAAGGTGGAGTGATTCGATGGCATTTTAATCCTGATAAATCATCCATCTGTTACCAAGTCTTGTCTCTTTGAGGACCACCACTTTTAGCTAACGCATATTTTTGGTTTTGCAACTCATATTGTACGGATGTTTCAACATTGCTTGCTTCATGGACTGCTGAGATGAGAATCTACTAAATGCCAAAATCCTCAGCTCCTCCAAACCGTTTACTATAGCTAATCTGAGTGGAAAATAACATATTCTAAAGCACCGTTTCTTGAACTTCACAGATAAATAGGCACTCAATTTTTGCGGACTTTACATGGTTTTTATGCTAATCGTATAAGCTCATCTCAAGAGATTGCAAATATCGGCTCAATATAACCTACCTGCCATTGATTTTAACTCGTTTTCATTTTTACTGTTATCGTTTTCACATCACGGATTCGGTGCAATGCAGCGACCGGAAAACTCAGGTTCTATTTGTCAGTGAATTGCATTTGGCATTCTCACCTTATTTCGGCTATCAGCCTGGCGTTTCCTGTCGGCGTGCAATGGGATTAAAATACGGTGTACACTAATGTACACAGGAGACTCACTTCACTTGTCAGCTTGGTTACCATTTGGTTGAGGAATTCCGTCACAAATATTAGAGCAACTTATGTATTAGCACCGACCACAGGGAACAGCCACAAGTACTAATGAATGTAATCTTTGTAATTTAAATGCTGGTATTTGGCAAATAGGGTCAATGCAAAATACGAGTCTAAAGCCTTTCGAGCATTTACGATACCCACGGATGCCTAGTGACCAAAATCGAAAGCCTTGAGCATTCTACCAAGCTACTATTAACCAAGTGACGTTTAAATACTACTTGCTATAGGCTTTATTACCTCTCCCTTCCGCGCACTGTTTGGTTATACTTGCAGTGCGGAACACTATTTTTACAGTGCAATTATCTACATTTATATAAATATATATGTGTGTTCTTTCTGTCTAAGAATAGCATTTTCTGCTGGTTGCCCACATAGTGTAGTCCACAGAAAGGCAGCATATTATTTATGGAAAATATTTTGAGTCTCGATGAAAGAGCCCAAATCTCCTCTGAGCTGTGTCTATACGCTCGTCTCATTTTAACTTTGAGTTAACGTGCAACACTTCGTTATTATTCTGGTTGACTATTACTTTCGTATTGGTGTTAGTATGCGATTTTTCCTCTAGCAGATGCAGACTAGTCTTGTAGCTTAACGCGCATTCTGTCTTCTGTCTTTAGAGTCATAACTGAAGCCGACGTCCTTCCAGCTGAGATCTTACTGCACTTGTTGGCTGTATGCTTCTACACACGTTAGACACAACTAGGTCCTAGAGTGCAGCATCCAATCATTCAACAGGTGTTCATTAGACATAAGCGCACATAAGTACTTGGGCACGCGATTCAGCCCATACAATTCGCCGCAGTGAGAATTCTAAGCATAAGTCGCTTGTTTCAAATACAATAATGTAACATTTCGGGGTAACCGTCTACGGATTGACATGGTTTAAAACAGTAGGCCAGAATTTATGGCAAAATATTTCAAAGCTTTTCAGCCCTACAGGAAGGCTCTAGAAAAGAAAAAAACGATTCCAAGTCATATCCATTAGGCTACGGAGAAGCTGTAGGTCCATGCTCCAACTTTTTCAATTGCACAAGTCTTTTTTGTCCTAAAAGTTACGGACTTGTTTCCGGAACATAAATGATATATGGACTGTTCCAAATCGATCTACGCGAATTTCCTTAAAGTGGCATATAAAACCTAGCTTATGAGCTAAGTTTTATATTTTGAAATGTAATTTGGAGCATTTTGGAGCACTGGTATAAAACAGTAGTGGATAAAGCTTCAAAACCAACCCGAGGATTGCAACTGTTCAAGGCTTCGCTTTTTTGTAGGAACTCATAGCTTCATCCGTTCATAGTTCATTAGATTGTCCCCTAAGTGAATGTAACAAAAAAAACAATGTTGTCTTTTGCCTGCGAACCACCCTCTGAGAGCAATACAAAAATTAATCCGAAAATAAAACCATCCAATTTGCGAAACCGGATATCAAAACTAAAATTGAGGTTTCTCCCATGGTCATTATTTTATCGCAGATCATTTGAGTACCTTACACTTTTATCACCAAGTCGTGCCATTCTTTTGGATAGCTGTTAATTGGTCGGTGTTTTATCTGATAGCCCTTTTTCCCGGGAGCAAACCAGCGCACAGAAAAGCCAGGACGTTGCAGCCCTAGGTCGAGAATAAAGCACATGAATAAGGGAATATGAAAAGAAGCTGTCTTTTAGATTCATTTCTTTGTAACATTCTATCCTCAGGCAAAAGGGACATATTTGTATGGTATCTGTTCTGCGTCTGTTGATTGGCTTCTTGGTGAAATTTGTCCCGGAAAACCTTGCAGTCGGAAAATGGGATAAGCAAAAATTTTAAGCACAGAACTATCGGGAATATTATATATACATACATATGTATGTATATCCGCGGAATATCAGTCAACTGTTCTTGTTTGCTGGCTTAAATAAAACGTTAACTCGCAAAAATTAACTATTTTTAAGAGTTTGAAACACAAGTACCCTTGGGAGACAGAATTTCAGAAAACTTCTTTCTTCATCCACAAACCTGATGAGTAATATATTATTACGCTTTATTTCTCCGTATTTTCCTCCCTCGCAAAAATGGGTACATAGATACGCGGAATCTCAGTACATCTGTACGTATTGTATATGGGAGACTGTCGTTTAATATATAAGAGTTTTTGGTGCAATCAGACAGCTCACGTCAAAATTATTCAGTGGAGTGTACATTTTTATGTAAAATTGACAGCCTATCCCAACCAACTGGTATGACCGCAGGTTTTGGTGAAGAGGTGGGTACAGATAATGCTCTGTAAGGCTAAGTTTTTCGGTTTACTATGCACCGGCTCAACATAGGGTTTGAGAACTAGCTAAACTCAATAGTTGGGGGTCAAAACTTTCAAGGATTTTTAGATGAGGTGCCAAGAATATATTGTGTTCTTGATCACTTTGCAGCTAGTACTATGGGTTTAAAGTTTGTCCATCAAAATAAGCGACTTATGCTACTTTCCAGCCTCCCGGTGGTGCTGAACTTCCCCTACTTGTTTACACACTCATCAGATTCCCATGTACTCAGAGTAGTCTTTTGTCCAATTTAAACCATCAAGTAACTAATTCTTATGTTAATCGTAAAACATTCCACCACATCAAAGATTTCATGGGAGCATGGTTCTTTCCCTTGTGGTAAAAATGCAATTGGTACGCAAGTATGCTGGCGATGTTGCGGAATACAGACAGCTCGGGTGCGCTGCTTGGTTGTTGGTCTGTTCGTGGAGCTTGGCAGTTGGACTGCAAACGGTTCGTGAACAGTCGAGGTGATATCGTCAGTGTGGGGTCGACGATGTTAGCTTGATTAGTGATGAAGCGTTTGCTATCCATGTGCCAAGCTCGACGACCAGACTAACAAACACACAAGTATGTTTCAGACACTGCTGAGTTATTAGTGCTACCGCTACTTGCCTAATACACCACAAGTATGAATAAATCTGGCCCTTGCAATTGACCACTGATTAACTGCATGGGTTATTTCAATTCTGGTGTTGTCAGGACGTTCAATGAGTAGAATCCTATATCTGGCATGCCATTCGGCTGTTGACAAATTCCGTATACGCTGAATTCATGAGCTGGTGTAGGCGCATTAATCTGAGCAGTCGTTCGGCTTCGTTAGGAAGTATCCAAAGTCCGCTAGGGATAGAAAGTGCATCGAACTCCTGAAGAGATATATCTGATTTTCAGACAAGACTGGGCTAGCAAAATACCGGAAACTTTCTGGAAACTTTTAGGCAAGCTGATCGATTGCATCATATCTGTGTTTTTCATGCTATTTTTTCAGTCGAGGCGCTGCAAGTCTATTACGGCATTCAAATTGCAACCTAGCCACCAGATTTTGGTGGCTGGCTTATGATGAACATGTGAGCAAATGTGAGTGTACTGCGTTCAGACCCCGCTTTGGGTGTTTTGACAAACTAGACTGCGCCATCACAGGCCAAAGTGGGTGTCACACTCTTAGGCCTGGCCAAGTTCGAGAAAAAAGAACACGAATTACTTAAGACCGAGAAATTTGTCGGCTATCTGGAATTTGTATTGCGTGCAAACTATGCAGATTACGGGCTCAACATATCCTTAAGTGATTTTCGGATGTTGCAAAGCATTTATAGGAACAGTTGTTCTGTTATAGCTTTCGGAATCTAAAAGTGTGTCCTCTATTTGCACTGTAGGGCATTATGTATTATCGAAAAGTCACTAGCCACAAATCGTATTGCGTTCGTCCCCATAAAAAAAAACGGGAGCATCAACCTTCTGGGATACTAATCTTCACTTCAAACGAGTTTATGTTACCCGAAAGTAAGAAACGTTCCAGCCGTTGGATGCCGGAAGCACACGGCTAGCAAGCTAAAAAAACATTGTAGACTGGCTTTTGATGAACTCAAGATTATGAGCAATACATCTGTGTGCACGGCCTTGCTAACAGCCTCCTGACTTTACCACCCCTATTCAAAACCTCCGGAAACATCGTGCAGAAAAGTATGGGAATGAACCACACTGTGGTTTTTGTTATTTAGAGTTGGTGCACCGTCACCTTGGCAAATAACTTTAATGCAACGTATTGGCCAGAAAAGTTTTTTCGAATCGTCATTCCCATGACTGTTTTTTTTCGAGCGACTGCGATCGCTACTGGTGCCATTGAATACACACCTAGAGAGCAACGTTTTGTGGCCACTGTTGACCTATGTGAGTCTAATTTTGTGCTATCTAGCCACACCAGTAAAGACTACGATGCGCTGGCAAATGGCCATGAATGTTGCTTTGTTACTGGACAATGGTGTTGGATAATACATAGCACATTAACTGCCGTAGAGCTCCATAAAACGTGCTAAAACTCTTTCGTGCAAGTGAAGAATGTGTGTATACACACGAAGTTAACATTAAGTTCAGCTAACCGTTGAAGCTCATCATGGACAATGTGTTGTTGTCGATGTGCAATACAGGTAGCTCTGGTGCGCTGCTTGGTTTTTGGTCTGTTCGCAGAGCTTGTTAGTTGGATTGCAAGGGTTTCATCACCAGTCGATGCGACGTCGTCAGTGCGCATGGGCGATGTCATCTCGATATACGCTGAAAGGTTTGCAATGCAACCGTCAAGCAGAGGCGACTAAATCAACAGTGTTACCACTGTAACACATGAGCATAACACCAGTGGCCATTTCACGATGACCTCAACAAGCTACCGGTCTGAATCTACCATGTACGATTTTCTTCAGACGACTGGATGACTATCTCGCATTTGACTGTCTTGAACATATGTGTACTTTACGGCGCACTTGTCTCTGCTTCGTGCTTCCCCCACCCACAAAATAGTACCTCCCATAAAAATGGTGTGGCCACTGAAGTTCAAGATGCAAAGTTGACCGCCGGTTCGATCACCGTAATCAGAAAGCAAGTTGCGGAACTGATTTTTCAAGAACCGCACAATACCGGCAAACGACGGCACAAAATACATAAAAAATATATCTCAAGACAAAATAACCTGTCCAGAGTAGATCGGCTACATGCGTCTTTGGAAGAATGTTTGCAACGTTGAGCTCCATTAGGATTGTCCGAGCAACACGGAAGGAAGTTAATGGGCACAGAGCTTCATTAGCACCTCAAGAGTAGCTATTTTGGTGAGATATCACTCTAATGCACCAGCAGTGAGGGCTTATGAAAGAAAACGGAGTCCGAAATATCGATCTATATTTTATATTTTTTATATATATTTTATATTTTATATATTTTATATATTTTTATATTTTAACATTTCCGAAAAAACAAGACATTAGTGCCAGTAATAGAACACTTTATGACTTTGTAGTCATATTGTCCAGACTGTTCTCCCTGGGACTGATTTGAATGCCGAAGCATACAACGAAGGTTCGGGCACGCGTGACTAATGCTCGCATGATAAAGGAATTCTAAAATGGTTGAAAATTAAATTTGAAGTAAAAATTTCGGTGCGGTTTGTGCAGAATGTAAACCAGCAACCACGGGGGGACGACTAATTAAGTATTAAGTGTTAGGTTCTGGGTAAGATTAGTGAGTTGAAATGAAACGTCTTCTCCGGGATAGATAGATGTGGTAAGTTGTTGCATTTTCTGGTTGTAACTAAGTTGGTGGCGCTATAAGAAAGCTAACCAGGACCAAATATTTTTCAGGTGACTTGAAAAACATCACAGGTGACCTGTGACGCCAGTGCTCATTTCACCTAGCGCAAAAGCATCATGGGAAAACGGCAAGGGTTACTCCCAGAAGCCAGCTTATGGAAAGGAAAGTTGTTGGCAATTAAAAACAAGCAAGCTAATTTTGAACGCAGAGGATCATTTTGACTATCATTTTAGAAATCAAAAGATCACGCAAAAACGGGAATAGAATATGTAACCATATATAGAGATAGGTAAGTAGACAGATAGATAGATGGATAGATAGACAGATAGATAGATAGATAGATAGATAGATAGATAGATAGATAGATAGATAGATAGATAGATAGATAGATAGATAGATAGATAGATAGATAGATAGATAGATAGATAGATAGATAGATAGATAGATAGATAGATAGATAGATAGATAGATAGATAGATAGATAGATAGATAGATAGATAGATAGATAGATAGATAGATAGATAGATAGATAGATAGATAGATAGATAGATAGATAGATAGATAGATAGATAGATAGATAGATAGATAGATAGATAGATAGATAGATAGATAGATAGATAGATAGATAGATAGATAGATAGATAGATAGATAGATAGATAGATAGATAGATAGATAGATAGATAGATAGATAGATAGATAGATAGATAGATAGATAGATAGATAGATAGATAGATAGATAGATAGATAGATAGATAGATAGATAGATAGATAGATAGATAGATAGATAGATAGATAGATAGATAGATAGATAGATAGATAGATAGATAGATAGATAGATAGATAGATAGATAGATAGATAGATAGATAGATAGATAGATAGATAGATAGATAGATAGATAGATAGATAGATAGATAGATAGATAGATAGATAGATAGATAGATAGATAGATAGATAGATAGATAGATAGATAGATAGATAGATAGATAGATAGATAGATAGATAGATAGATAGATAGATAGATAGATAGATAGATAGATAGATAGATAGATAGATAGATAGATAGATAGATAGATAGATAGATAGATAGATAGATAGATAGATAGATAGATAGATAGATAGATAGATAGATAGATAGATAGATAGATAGATAGATAGATAGATAGATAGATAGATAGATAGATAGATAGATAGATAGATAGATAGATAGATAGATAGATAGATAGATAGATAGATAGATAGATAGATAGATAGATAGATAGATAGATAGATAGATAGATAGATAGATAGATAGATAGATAGATAGATAGATAGATAGATAGATAGATAGATAGATAGATAGATAGATAGATAGATAGATAGATAGATAGATAGATAGATAGATAGATAGATAGATAGATAGATAGATAGATAGATAGATAGATAGATAGATAGATAGATAGATAGATAGATAGATAGATAGATAGATAGATAGATAGATAGATAGATAGATAGATAGATAGATAGATAGATAGATAGATAGATAGATAGATAGATAGATAGATAGATAGATAGATAGATAGATAGATAGATAGATAGATAGATAGATAGATAGATAGATAGATAGATAGATAGATAGATAGATAGATAGATAGATAGATAGATAGATAGATAGATAGATAGATAGATAGATAGATAGATAGATAGATAGATAGATAGATAGATAGATAGATAGATAGATAGATNTACTCAAGAATTCGACGTCACGGTGTCAGATTAATCTAGTTTGATTGGATTTGACCCAGCCTCGGACAACCGTTGAGGCAAGCATGCAAATTAGTCGCGAATTTCTCACTGTTGTTTACAACTCCATTTTCAAATTGCGTTTGTCCCCCGCCGTTCTTTAAAAAACTTCTGTTTAAATTTTTAGAAACTGGTCTTTGGGGAACATTAAAAATTTAGGGCTTAGATCAACAATTTGCGAGACACATAAGTAGTCCAATTTCCCTTCTCGTTTGGTTATTCCACTGAAGAAAAACTCGCGCCGTACTTTGGGAGGCTTGGAGACTGTAAATCCGAGAGTTGCTGGGTTTGGATTAAAGTGCAACGATTATTCGTACCTGTTTTATCCCGTACAAACCCGACACACTTCATTTTGAGTTTGATGATGAGTCTATTACATGCGATGGTAATAGTCTTAAATGACGGCCAGAAGTAAAGCTTCAAGCAATTCATCTGGGGCCTTTATCAGCTTTTCGCATGTGGCGCAATACCGAGGTCCCCAAATTAACCACTGAAACATAACACTTGTTGTAAAAGTTTCGGCTGCTGTAGATTGCTCGATCCAAAATCAAAAACAGCATGAATTAAACCAAACGCTCCTCCATATGTTAAAACAAGAGCACAACTAGCATTCCCTTTCTTCGATTCAGACAGAACTATTTCACAGCATCATATATGGTCCAACACCTGCTGTAGAAAATCAAGTTCAGTGTTCTTCCTTTCTCAAGAATTCCATGGGGTTTCGCTAACTGGACTGGTGACAGGCGAATAAACTAGGACAACAACTTTCAAGAGAAGATCGTTTAAACCTTAACCTTACCCTGATAATACCAACGGACAAAATCCAAACGATATTATCCGTCCACTCATCCTACCTCTATCTCCCATTGCATCTACCTACTCCGTTATTTTTGCACGAAAAACGTTGGTCATAATCTCACGTATTAACCTGTTTGTCGTCCTGATTGTACCCCTCGGGTTCACACCTTAATTCTTTGGACAATCATAAGTTTATTTTCACACTTTTCCTGTGTCTGTTTTTTGTTGATTGGTAATTCTCACGTGTTGTATATCCGGCAGGCTGTCTATTCTTATTTGTTAGGCTGGAGTAGGGTGCGGCAAAATTATGTGGACGCAATCAATTCTACCAGAGTGTCGTTTGTCCTGCGTGGGCATACAATTTGCTTGAGTGTGAAACACTATTCTGCATACCTTTTTCGTATAAATCTTCATTCAGAAATCTATGTATATTCAGTTAAATTAAGGGCGTTGTAACGATCCTACACATCCAATAGCCTAGAAATCTCGATTAGCTCATAAAAAATTCATGCTACTGGTTCGCTTTATGGATTCATTCTTGCTCTTGAGAAAATCATTCGGGTATCAAAAATCTGTCAGCTGTGGAAGTCCGTCCGAAAAAATTGTCAAGGAAACCAGTGATTAAAGAGATTCCTCCGC
This sequence comes from Opisthorchis felineus, assembly GCA_004794785.1. NCBI lineage: Eukaryota > Metazoa > Platyhelminthes > Trematoda > Opisthorchiida > Opisthorchiidae > Opisthorchis > Opisthorchis felineus. The sequence goes on along the minus strand of SJOL01007764.1, from coordinate 283,450 downwards.
TTCATATAGCAGCAACACAGGAGAAAAACAGCTGCTTGTTGGAATCAGAGATTTGTTTTTCTTCCAACTACTGAATGTGATTCTTACTGAACTCTACCCGCTTTTTAATCCTGAATTCCTCTAGTTGAACACAACTTAGGAAGCAATGACATTGCGTGGGTTTCACTGTAAGATATGATTCACCCTAACCGTGTTTTGTCAAAGCCTTAAACTCCATCACAAATCCGTGAGTAGGCATTGTGTGGTTGGTACCGAACTACTGACTAGAGAATTGTCAAATGGAATTTCACTCTATGAGCCCTAAGAACTTTGTACTCAACGTGTCAAACAACTAAATAAAAGTTGTTCATTACTCTGGGGCATTTGGTCTTATGGGAAGAGCTGATCTACCAAGGGACATATTTTATAAAACTCTTTGAGGGCCAGTAAAATATAATTCATCTGGAGCATCAAACAGTAAATGCCACTCTGTTCACCACGTCATCGAGCTATGGCTTTACAACTTTTCTCTGACAGCCTACTATTGTCACGGGAAGGAATTCCTCCAGGAGCGTTTATAATCGAATTCGCACAACAACTGTAAACCTGGCATACTAACAACGACCGTAAGTTGGTAAGTGTCAGAACTTCAGAATCCTGGCTTAAAGAACTCTGTCTTTCGCCTGAATGCTGATGGAAAAACACTGCTAGAGGGTGTATTTTTTAACAAATTGAATTCTGGCGCGTTTATCCAACTATTTTGGAGGATAACTGTTACTACTTATTCTCTTGGTGTAGAGTTGAATAGTGTAGAATAAGGTAGACTGAGGCTGTAAACTTTAAAGGCTGTGGACCTCCTAGAGGCTGTTATCAAAAGTGCCACGTCTTAAACCCATTCCGGTAGAAACTTTCGGTTTTAAATCCACGCTCAGTCAGTGAAATGTGGGTGTAGTGTCGAAACTATTGAAACGCTGTAACCAGACATAAGCACTAGTGCCAAACGTTTTGAGCGAATTCAGTCTACTGGTACAACAAAATTTCTGAGCTCTATGGTCACCCATAAGTGCAAAATCCCGGTCTCTCTCTCAGGTGTGTTCTTGATATTCAATAGAGGTTTCGTCCTGTAAGTGAAGGTAGTCTATGTTGAAAAGCCAAGAAGTACAGTATGGCTATTCCATGCTTATTTGGGATCATAAGCGGTAGGTATCTCACGAAACTCCAGGGTCTGAACCCGCGACTTAATTGAGCTTTATTCACAATACTGGCTAGCCGCTCGTGGCCGAACGGTTGGAGTAAATTTATTCACCGGGAGGTCGCGAATTCGAAACGCCCTGCAGTTTCGTGAGATGCGCACAGTTGAATATTCGCAATAAGGGTGAAGCAGTTGTACAGTGTTTACTGGCTTTTCAGCTTTCACTTACAGGACGAACTCTCAATTGCGAATGACCAAATCTGTTCACATCACAATCTTTTTCGGAAGTTCTTAATTCCGTCAACCCTGTTTTGGCTAAATGGTTCGTCAGCTTTCAGAAACTACCAGAAGAGGTACTTTCAAGTTTGTCAGTCAGATTAGAGATTTAAAGTTCGAGAAATAGTGTGTGGTGAACCTGGACGTGGCTTCCTTATCTGCCAACACAGTAACACTGTAAACAATTGACCGGGTTTGTGGCTTAACTGTGCACAGCGGCAAATAGGCTGGAATTTCTAGTATGCACCTTAAGAAACGACTACAGATTTGTACCTAGAATGTCCCGATCAGTCGCAGTAATCAGTCTTGTAAGCGGAAATTCGGGGTTACCATTAGGTCTCCCTTAGTTCATCTTTGACAGGTGTTTACCTGAAAAAAACTTGAAACTAAAATGTCAAGAGGGCATACTGAACAGCATGCACTTCATTGCCGCTTGGTGGACAAACTGCTTGTACTTTGTGACGAAGAATCACGTAAACCACACGTGTTGAACAGTTCGAGCTGAGGTCATTATAATATCAAGTTTACTGTTGAACCGGAACAGGGGAGTAAGCTAAGTTCCCATAGTGTCATTATTCAAAGGAAATTGGACTGGACCATAGTGGGCTAAGTCTATAGAAAGCAACAAAAGCGTAACCTAATCAAATGCCCGAATCAATTTGCAATAGAGGTATGCTTCTTATACCGTTTTAAAAAAAGGAACGCGATACCTTTCTGGGCGGGTGTCCTGAGCTGTCCGTACTCAAAGAACTATGCATTCGTTAATTCAGAGAGCCAGCGTTCAGCTGAGAAAGGGCGCATTTATATCAAACTTTAATCCAATGATGACTCTGTTGGCTGAGATTCTGATGTGAAATAAATGGTCAGTAAGCTGAGCCACATCGTCCGTTCCACTCCTAAAATCAGGTACCATTTGAGGGTAACAGTCTCAAACTCTGCCATGAGTTACAGTATGCAAACAGTCCAGGCTTCTGCCGAGTATCGTAGACTGCAAGCTTGTCAGGTACAGAACAAAATCTCGAGCATCTGAGTTTTGGCTGAAAGAAACCAAGCTCAAAAGCGATTACGTCACATGCTACTGAAAACAGTCATGTCATCGGCAGAGAGTACCCATTCGTTCGACTTCATATACCGGATACTTCCTAACCGATCAGCACTGGCATGATCTACGCTAATATAGTTGGTACAAGCCATTAGCTCGCAGCTTAGCTTCTGGAAGCAATTTTTGAGCTGTCAAAATTTGAGTTGGCCCATGAATAGTCCTGCTGAACACACTTGTATTATGTTTCCATCATTGATTCATTTCCATCACTGACTCCATGATAAATTGAACGGCACACCTTCCCTCCTTTTTAGGAATATATACCCGTGAATTTCATATGAGCCTCACACTTGCTCTTTATTTTCACAAATTTTCTGTAGTAGCCAAGGTCACCATTCGCAGAAAACGAGCTTCCTTCCTTCTCCTTATGCAAACTGGTCAGCCATATGATTTGAAGACCATTTCTAATTTACGTTAATTATCCCTGCTACTCAAGCTTTACAGGAGACACGTCACAGTTTCTGGCTAATTGCAAATTAATGGGAATTCGTCCTATAAGTGGAGTCAACCTATGGTGAAAAGCCCAGAATTATTGTTCATCTATTCCATACTTATTGGGAAAATTTAGTGATAGGCGTCGAACGATAATCCAGGGAGTTTTGAATACGCGACCTTCCCGCTAGTAGGCTGAACACTTAAACGTGCGATTAACTCAAAATTAAACGGTATAGTGCCGATCTCCCTTGGAAATTCCCTGTACCATGGAATCCGAACCACGTAGTCAGCTGGCTCTTCAGGTGACGGCTTGTCAATCAAACATGTGACCAAGTAATGTGTATTCTGTGATTGCGGACGAGTGGCAGTGTATCTTGTCTAAGTGATGGCTGTTCAACCTCTCTTGTCCGAACGGTTGTGTTAGAGAAATGACGGAAGGTCTCACGTCCGAAAATCCGTGGAGTTTTGTCAGACGCGCAATCCTGATGTTTCTTAAGAAGGTTGACGCAGATGAACAGTGATTCTGAGCTTTTCAGCATGTACTGGCTTCATTTATTAGAAGAAATTTCAATTCGGTGGTTTTAAATTGTTAGCGAAGAAAGAGCTAATATTTCTTCATTGTGCTTTGGCTATGGTATGTCTGAGGCGATCTTCGTCTGACAAATGTGAACGGTTGAGCTAGCGGTAACTTGAATTCATGCAGGTCAACAAATGTTGGCACTGGGAGCTCTGGGATATTACTCCACTCGGCAGGGAAGATGCAAGTTAATTAAAATATGAAAAAGTCATCTTCGGGTGAAGTTGAATTCAATGAGCCTAGCCTAGCCGACTAAATATTTTTCCTTGCAAATTTGGAAAGTCCAGTTTCAAAGTCCACCTTAAAACTCGTGATGCAAAACGTTTCGGTTTTAAGAAATCTTCGTCAGCTCTGGAGTTTTCTCTGGAATTCTCTCTAAGATGAAAGCTCGTCTTACTATGAATAAGGAGTCACAAACTGCATGCGTTAGTGAGAGGTGACACATTTTACAAGGACAAAGATCCTACCGCTACGGCCCACTTACGCAGTCACAGAGTGCTACTAGCGAAGGATGGGTTTGCTTAGAAAGTTCGCCTTATTCCCCTAACCAATAATGATTAATACCAATGTTACTGAGAAAAAATACCTTTAAAAGATCTGAAATAGTTTATTCAACCTAAAATGCTTTCTGACTTTGGATAGCCCTACGATTCGGAAGAATGAGTCTTACAAAGTTAAGAAACAGGGAACATTCCGTTTATCAGGGTTGAAGTTGGTATGAAAACACGCTAGGTTTTTTTTAACCCAACCTTTTGGTCATTTCAAAGTTTTTCAAGAGCAAAATAATCAGAATCCTGTTATTTCTCCGACGTGATTTTGCCCTGAAAGGGTGGCTATTGTGGCGATCAAAATAGATTACCAGAAACTAGTAAAGCGTCTTAAAACTCCACATTGCAAAGGCAAAGAAGTGTTTTATTTTAACCCTTTTCGACTTTTCGACTTTAGTAAAGGAACTGGTCTGCAACTCCATGAACAGCTATCAAACATAGAAAAACACTATGGTGATTGCAACAATTCCAACTGTTTCACACAGCTTATGAAACTACAGACTAATTAGCATCATTAGTCGTTATTCCCATGGGTTTCGACTCGCCTGGAACCACAGCAATGATGTGACGATGCCTACCGGGAGAAAGCCTTTGATGCTGGGAGTAACCAGACGAATGATAAAGATAGTAGAAGAATAGGCCATCTAAAATCGATTTTCTAAGCTTATGTCAATTTGATGTTAGTATTTCTGTCTGTGTTAGAGTTTGTGCCTCAACTGAAGAAATTTTAGTTGTGGAGCTGTCGTGTTGTTGTGTTTTGCCTTCGAAGGGGTGATGAAAGACACGTTCTTCGCAACCACAAGAGACACACGTGCACTATTACGAGAATGTCTTGCGAACATGGCTTGTTCATTTGTTATTTATCGTGGGTAAAGTGCCATGTAATATTTCGTGACATACCTACTGCCTTGGGCGTTATAGTATGGCGAAGAACCAGCCTCGAATTTTCTTGAGAATTCAACAAGAGTTCATATTTAATAATACTAAACGGGTGGTATCTTAGGTGCCTTTTGTTAAAAAATACGCTACACTGTCGGTTAGGTTTTTCAGTATTCTTTTCATTAGACCTGAAGTTAAGAGCTCACTGCTAACGGCTTAAAATACGGAAGTGATACATTCGTATTGTTTCCTTCAGAAAAATATATTCCCTACAGATCTGGTCACTTTTGCATACGCAGCTTCAAAAACTTTTTCAGGCAGATTGGGAATCAGATCTCTCCACATTTAGCATAGGTTTCTCGCCTGAACTTGTCTGCTGAGTAGCTAGAAGAGTAACATTGTGTTCGCTTCTTATCCGCGGTTAGTACTTACAATACTTACGATAGACTACTGTAAACATCTGAGGAATAGGTTGGAAGTTTTTCAACTTTTCTCCACCTGAGAGCGATTCAGAGTCAGCTTCTCTATTGTACGTTCATGGTTCTAATCAGAGCACCATTGCTACAAATACGGTAGGTGTGCACATATTCCCATGGTTCAGAGGCTTCATAACGCTGATTTGTCACGCTCACTCTGGGCTACAACGAAATTTCATGTCTTCTGAATATAGTTTGACGAAACCGTGACCACTTACCTCCCACTAGGATCGAGCGCATATGAACGCATGTAGGAAAACATCACTATGCAAAAAACCTGTTCATAAATAAAACGGCTACTCTCAGCTTCTGGTGACTCCGAATTAGCTTCAAAGGTTTACGAACCTGCGCTTCCACCTATATTGTCGGCATATGCATACATGATAAAACATGACTACGAGTAAGGCTATCCAAACAGCTCACACAGTTAGTGTTCATTGCATACTGATTCAAAATGTATATCCTATCATTATCATCACGAAGAGACTGCAACTTACCCTATTATGACGGTTTGTGTAACCCCGCGACCCGTTGAGCTACACGGGGGGTGTCCGCTCGACACTCGCAGAGTATTTCATACCAGGTTGGTCAGCGGCTTTGTTGAGGACCCTGATTGTCCTCCTGTCTGGGTGTGGACGCCCTGGCAGTATCCCAGCTCGCGTATAACCATGAATTGCACATTTGCCAATAAACTCATGCCCCATCGGCGGTAGCGTGTTGCCTTGTCGCGGGTCGCGGGTCGCCTTAATTGCTGCATACAGCAGGGCCAGTAAGCGAAAACAGGCTATATCTGAAACCTCTCTTCTCTCTTTCACGTAAATTTTTTTACCCCTCTCCCCACCCTATCATTAAATCTCTCTTTGTAGGCCCAGAAGTTAGAATCGATGACTCCATCTGGCCGCTTTTAATGTCCACACTCTGAAGTGAGCAGAATAACAAGCTGCTCTTGCTCTCACATTGGGTTCGATTGGCATTGATGTGTGCTGTGTATCAGAAACAAGAATTCAAGAAGCAAGCACTGTTGTTGGGCTAACCACATTATCACTGGCCACTCGCTTCAGCCGCACACATCTGGCGATCCGGAAGCTGCTGTGGCAGGATGTAAAAGAATTGGTGTCGTCCTAAGTCACCGGAAGGAAGGATTCTTGCTTGAAGGGATACCCGTTGATGGTGGACTCTGCGTGGTTAGTCTGGCAAAGTCTGTGAAGCTGTCTTACAAGGGGAAAGTTGATCGATTTCTGTTTGTCCGGTCTGCTTACGTTCCAACCGACTGTGGCCCTGAAGCCCCTGTCGTGGCGAGCTAAATACTCAGGTACCGTTGTGGCTGCCGGAGATAATAATGTATAAGTGGGTAGCTTAGCTCAGACTGGATTAGGTGGTCTACATTGATTGGGCTTACCGTACTTACCAAGTACGGACAACGGTGAACGATTGTTTCAGCTGTGTGCTGACCGGAGGCTGTTTTTATGCAGCACCAACTTCCGAAATAGCCGAATTCGTCTGGCCACATGGTGTCCTCCAACGGCTTGCCGGCCACAAACACAGGTCGATCACATTTCTATAAGTTACCGATGACGCGTGTCAATAATTTGCTACCCCTCGTTTGGAACACATTTGTAGATTCCGACCACACACTCGTCTGGCGTCATTTCCCTTTGTTTTCCAGGGCCGCTGAAGGTGTGGACAAATCGCTGGGAAACTGAGAGACTGGCGAATACGGATGTTAAACGAATTCACTAGAATCGTGTTCCAGCTGTCCCACCATCAGATGTGAATTCAAACTGGGACTGATGGGAGTTTTGGCTGCGACACCGTGCTAGCAGGCCCACCCAAGCACTGGATATCAGACCAAAAAATGGCAATGCTTAAATCTCGCAGGAATATCCCAGCCGGTCCCAAACACGACTTGACCCAACCAATCACCAGACGTCAAGTGAAAGTGAGCGTGCAAGACGACCGTGAAGTCTGGTGGACACCGAAAGTCAAGGAAATGGAAGAGGCTCAGAGAGCCGAAAATTACTTCAGTTGATCCGTACGACCGGTCCTCGGAAAGTACGTGTGAACGAAACAATCAAGGATCAGAATGAAGTAACCATTTTGAAGGAGGAATAACGCCTCAACCGGTGAATCAAATACATCAGACAACAGTTATCGTGGCCACCAGTAGCCACTCAGCTGGAGCCAACAGAACCGTGGACGGTAAACGTGGAACCCCCTATGACCTCAGAGGTTTATGACTGCATATGTTCTCTCAAGCGCCACCTGCATTGTTCAAGATGGGGGTGATGTCCTCAGTCAGTGCTTGTCTGATCTGTTTGCTTGCATTTGGGATAAGCAGTCTGGCCCAGACAACTGGGGAGAGTCTGTAATAGTGTCCGTTTTCAAAACCGGGGCTCGTAGTGAATGAGCTAACTACAGGGGATCAGTTTAACCCCGGCCGTATCGAGACAAATGGTGTCACTTGTACTTCGTCGCCTTGTGGGGGCTCGTGAAACACTGACTCGACGGCAGTAAGCAGGATTCCAGCCTGGTAAGGATTGCGTTGCTGGAAAAAAGCCATAAGTATAAAGCATCCAGAATTTTAGTATTCCTGGATTTCCAAGACACATTCGACTCAGTTGACCGGTCTGTTCTCCTTGACTCGCTTGCTTATCAAGGACTTCCCCAGAAGTTTGTGAACATAATCAGTTCCCCGTATTCTCAGACTTCCGGACGTGTGAGAGTATACGGCGAGCTATCCAAAAGCTTCCGTACACAAAGTGGTGTCCATCAGGGGTGTCCAAACTCTCTAGTCCTACTTACTTTCGTGATCGATAGGGTAATGAGACGAACACTGGAAGATATTCAAAATCTCGGTGTTCAAATAGCCTGAGACGAAAACCTTGTCCATCTGGAATATGCAGACGACATCGTTCTCGTTCTCGAAGAGGAGGAGAAGGCGCAGGTGTTTTTGGACGAATTGACCAGTCATCTCTTCTCTTGGTATGCACTTTGCACCCACAAAGTGTAAGGTCATGCTCCTGAACATGCAGTCACTAAATACGCCACTTACAATCCAGGGAGAGACACTGGAAGTCGTGGAAGTTGTATTAGTTCTGATTGTAGTGTGACAGACGAGGTCAATGCACGAATCTGCAAGGCCCAGGTCGCGTTTGCTAATTTGAGACACCTATGGCGTCAGAGTGGTGTATCCCTGAACCTCAAGGGATGTGTGCATCAAGCTACAGTGCGGGCTGTTTTGTTGTACGGCTGTGAGAATCGGCCTCTTCGAACAGAGGAACTGCGACGTCTCCAGGTATTCGAAAGTCTTTTTCTCAGAACCATAGCTCGTGTCGGTTGATGTCGGCGAATCCGTAACGAGGCAATTAGAGAGCGACTATTAGGTCGTGCAACGGGGGTTTTAATTGAATAATATGTCCAGCACCAGAATCAGCGTTGGTTAGGTCATGTACTGGGCACGCCGAACTATTGTTTGCCGAAGGGAATGCTGTCTTCTGTGCCCAATTCAGAGTAGCGGAAGCAGAGTGGTAGTCAACCCTTGACTTAGCAGCGGGTGTGAAAGAGATTGCGAAACGTTTTGGTGCTGTCAGTGCTGCTCGTCTTCCAGGATGGGGACAACGCCCAGTTGGGGACGCTGCAAAATATGGCTGCTAATCGAAGCCAATGGCGTTCTTGCCGTCAGTTTCTATCCAGATTGGCTGAGTAGGTGTCTGGAGGTGTAGGCACCTCGGAATGATTGTAGTAAGCTTGCACTAAGTCCTTTCTCTGTCCACATTTATTCTTTTCTTCACAATAAGGGTTTCAACTATATCATGGTTCTATGGCAGTGATGCATCGATGTTGAAAACTGATGCCACACTGCCGAGCTGCTTCTTTTCATATCAGCCCCGTTTTGCTTTGCTGATCCACGGAAATTTTAATCGGTTCATTTGAAACCATCATCTGTATAGATGTACCGGTTAGACCTTGTGTAGTTGTTGTGAGGCTAAGTTATGGAGCACGGCCTAGGAGTGCTTTTCACCATCCGTGACAAACAATTTACCCGCATCATTTGGTTGATATTCGAATGTTATTAGAACGGCCATTATGCTGACACTTATCAGATGGTAATACTCCATCGGAACTGGGTACAAATTGGAATAATTTGAGGAACGGACACTCTGAGCATAACGGCTCAAATGGCCGCGTAGACTATTCGGAAAACAGCGGATTATATTGTCAGGTAACTTGTGGGCGGTCTATTCAGTCAGATGAATTGGAATTTTAATAGCTCACTTCCAACACAAGATGCTCCTTTCAGGTCACATTTTCATTAGTCCAGAGTCCAACCATAGCTCCTCCGATATGTCACTGAGATCTACAAAAGTGCCTGGTAGATGAATAGCTGATAAGATATAAGTGATGATGAGATGATTATATATCTGAGATATCCGAGGTTAGCGCCCGTCAATATATGGACAGCAATTATTTTAAGGACGATAAATTTCGACTTGTTTGAATGTTTCTCACTTGGTCTCACCTGGTGTGTCCAAGTGGGACATGAAATCTGCGAAAAGAACGATTTCTGTCAAAACAAACCCCGTCATTGATTGTTCATATGCAACTAGTGAAGTTTGCATGCGAAGTTTGATAAGTAAATCCGCGTTCTATCTACACTTAAGACCGAGATATCCCCTTGCCTGACAGAAGGAATCCCTCATACTCCTGATCTCCCCGATGCGCTGATTCCGTTTCCAGCATTTCGTAGAAAAATAGTTGACTTCGCCTCTCCAAGTGAATGGATTGACCCTTCAAAACACGAGTATTTTGTACTTGTTGGCGATCTTTCTATGGCAAATGTCCCTTCATTTTCTTCCGCTGCATCCATCCATTTTTGAGTTGTTCATGTCACACCCACGTCTTGAATACATTTTGGTTTTCGGAATGAAGTTAACTTTTCTGATCATGAGATAGAGGCCAGCTTTAAAATTGATTACATATTCGATATGCAATCACGAACTGACTTCATAATAGAATGAGTTGCCCCGTATCCTTGTTGTTATCTTGAATTTCTCACGAGGTGAATTAAAACAATAATTACACGAAGTAACACTGTAAAATGAACTTCACCGAAACGTTGAGGATATTTTGAGAAAGATGGCACAGTTCAGAAATGGAGAAATAGGGTGAATTTATTGGTGTGATTGGTCTACCATCAGAAAATCATACTGATCTACAATACTAGTAACATCTCCAGTTACAGTCCGTTGCTTTACTTAACCTTGGCCTCGTGACTCAGTGCATTCTTCTTGATCCCATGGCCATCATGTAAATGTATGCTTACACCGTCAGGCAGTACTCAACTAATTAACAGACACCGGATGTTCTCACACAACTAGCCATTGTGACACGTCCTTCCATCAGCAGACGTCGCAGCCCACCCACCAACTGACTAGGTATACATCTTGTACATTCCTGGGACCGGAAGGCCAGTTGCCAAATTATACTTTCTTGTTGACTATTGTCCAGCAACGCACGCAAACTTACGATGACATCGTTCATCATTCTGAGGATGGAAGATAAGCGGAAGCGGGGTAACTCCCGCTGACAGTTACACAGCAGTTCATCGGGTATGAGCATGTATACAATTTGTCATTCTTTGGGAGTTGTTGTTTTCTTAGTCAACGATGATAAACTGCCCCACGCATACATTGTTTTCAACTTTTCTAGCAGCAGTGAATAATGTTGGTCTTTCTGATTCAAAAAACGCTGCCGAGCGGTATTCAGTATGACTCACAATGATATGTTCATCTAACAAGAGATGCAATGATGGATAGCAACGGAACGCATTGGTCCACATATTCTCAAACCGAAATCATTGAAAGCGTGATGTCGGCGGAAATCTGCGCAACCAGACAGATTACAATTTGAGTGAAAAATCGTTATCAGGCCAAGATGAACTTGGTCAAGCTTTCAACTCCATGTACCTTCAATGGTTCATAATTGTGTCATATAATTTTCAAACTATTGTCGGTAGTCTGGTTACGAGAATGATCATGGGTAAAATTTGCAAAGCTACCACGCTCCGTGATTTCTGCAAATTTCTAAGCCGATTCAGAAAATTTAGTTTTGCAGTGTAGCCGGCTCAAACCAGGGTGCCATTCGCTCGACTGGCACCAGAGTTACCGGACGCTGAAAATAGTCCCAAGGTTCCGATGAAGTGATCAACCCCATACACTTGAACCCGTATCTCTTGTAACACATTGCATATCTGTCAACTACACACTAACCCAAGGCACTTTTTATGTATTGTTTAGCGTCCTTGTTGATTGACAATTCAGGCCCAGAGCCTAAAAATTCAGCGTACAATGTTCCAATAAATGGCCGACTAAAAAGTCATCAACACCTGATTTTATGCCAACCCACTGCTGGCCACTTAATTACCATTGTGATTCAGGCTCTACTCATCGTCAGACAAATTCACCTGGAACCAACTCATCAGCATTTGAAAGAACAGTCTAATTCAGGAAGAACCTGCTGAGGGAAAATTCCTGTGTGCAAATTTTAGCGTTTAACATCATTGCAAGACGGTTGATAAGCTCTCCCGGAGTCATTTTGGGGAGCCCCACGTTTTCTCCATGAAAATAACGCTACTAGAAAGACGCCGATAGGTCTGGTGAAGCAGGGTTGCTACCATAGTCTTGATTTGTCAAGTTTTCGTTGATGACCTAGCGTAGTATGCGTATTAATAGTGTTCGCAATTCACACAAGTGTCGGAGTCATTTTGTGAATGATTTACGCAGCTTGTTGGCAGCCTGGCCATTTCTGGACAGAACTGAATGGACCCAAGCCAACATAAATTATTTGCTTATAGACAGGCACGTTTTCGGAAGAGATCTTATGCATGTGATTCAAATGCAACTGACTCCCGCTAGCACGTCCCTTAAATGAACAAACTTCTTTCGCTACTGTTTACCGACCGTCTGGCCGATGTCAGCAGTTTCCTGATACCGTTGTATAGGCCTGGCTCTAATTTTGACGTTGCTGGTGCTCTGCCTAATTGTCAGTGGAAAAGCATTATTCGAAAAAAACGAAGACGCACAAATTGTTTGTAAGACACATGGAAAGCAACCCACTTAAACTTTACTGATGGCTTCGAAGTATTTAGTGATTTTTAAATCAAAGTTTCGTTGAGTATGCAAAGTGAATTCGGGATGAAAGGTCGGCGAACATTGTAGGCCGTTCAGCCCGTATTAGGAACCATCAGAAGTGCACATCTAACGAACCTTCAAGCAAGTTGGGACCCGCGACCTCTATATGAAAATTAAACCTTCCATCCATGAGCCACTGATCGGCAGCCTGACTAAGTCACATTTAAACTGGATATAGTGTCAATCGTAATCGAATGACTTCAGTTATAGAACGAAATTCCGATTGAGGAATTCTGAATACTCACTCAACCAACAAAACTCTAAGTAAGGCAGTAGAAAAGATAAATAACGTGAACTGTGCACTCGAGGAACCAGTCAAAATATAATCCCATGATGTGAACTGGAAAACAAGTGGCGCTGTTCCATGTATGGGTGCGAGCTAGTTACACTGCTGATCTACATGAAGGTAAATTGATAGCCGGTAGGTCGTATGTTCGAGTCTCCTTAGAGGTTCATGAGATGCGCGTTGCTAACCCATCCCAATAAAGACGGAGTCGCTGTACAGCGCGCCTGGGTATAGATTGGCCTTAGAATTTCAAACACGAATGCACCTACCGAAGGTGCATTGGCAGAACATATACCCGTATAAGTGATACTAAGCACATGAGTGGATAAATATGCCTTTAAAAAACAACTATCATCCAGCAATCCTCAAACGTTCACTATAATACACATGTCATATCTAGCCGGGAAATATGATGAACTGCTTTCGCGAAACACCTAGACAAAAATTCTTTCCCCTTTTCCCCCACAAATTCTGCAGATATTTTGTCTAAATTTTCATAGCTGTAGTGCCACAATTGACTGATTTCGAAAGCTCTTCTCACGGAGTGGCTTTCCAGTATATTATTTTATTTGAATCACTGAGCCATATTTTTAGATACTAAAAGCTATCTGTTTTCTTGGAGATTTTTGGTATGCGGCCAACGGTCAATGTTACTCTTCCAAATCCGTGCGGCCGTATTCACCGTAATACTGTTGCGCAGACTCATAAAACGAAGCATGTAGGTGTGATAAATATGTTCCTGATGGGTTTTTCGTGAAAACATTGAGATGCGGTAAATTGGCTGCAGGTTAACTTCCTACAGCCAATTGGCATTGTCATGTTTACTTTAACTGTGCCCTGCTGTTGATAGTAAAGGGTATTAAGTTTGGGACACACAAGTTTTTTATGCCAGGTTTATTCTCTGATTACGCAATGGAAATTTGATGAAACGTAGAGTTGCCAAGATATCTGTCTCCTTCACAATGTGAAACATTCACTCGTTAAATTCCTGAATGACTGCGCACAGCCCACTAGTATGCTGCTTTTGAAGATCCGGTGGCGTTTGATACGTTCGCAATTGTTTAATTTCATTTTAATACGCCTAGTTTTTTGTAAAGGGAAGGAAAATGGCACCGGTTTGGCTTACGAGAAGCCCGTCATCGGGCAATTAGTCTTGATAAAAACAACGTCCTCGTCTACCAGATTACCGCCATTTACTATACTGTATTCGAAGAGTTGATTGAAAGATTGTTAGACAGCAAATTAAGTCAAAGTTTCGAAGTGTTGTTGTAGATACTGTTTGCCGTGCTCATAAATGGGAACCAACTTGACTGGCGGTCCCTGGGATTTACGTTATGCTTGTTTCTTTTCCCTCAGAAAGAGACTATCCACAACATTATCCACTGCTATTCCTCCCTTAATTTATTCTGACCAGCAGTACTTCTGTCAAAATTTACCGGTACACGCATCAATCGGATGCACTTTGGTAAATTGTGATACGTTTATTATTTCCTGTATGCCTCAACATGTGCATATTCCACCTCAATTGCCTCCGAAATTGCAGATGAATGGTACGGCATGCAATATTCTGGGTGGGCTACCGATTCTCTTCCATCTCTCTCATAGGTTCGCAATCACTTAGGCTGTGTGGAAACCAACCTGGATACCCGTTTTCTGCAGCAACATCTGGGCGGGCAAGCACTCACGCAAGTGCTAATTTGGTCGAAAGAAACTCCCAAACATCCAGGACGTAACAGCACCAATGCCGGGGGATCGAATATGTTGTTAACATAGGGTTTGATCGTACTAATTGAACTGACTGAAAAGAATACAATCCTCCAAGTAAAACGAGATTTACTGATATCTCTTTTATTAAGAAATGTGGCTAAATTCAAGCCAGTGTTGATTAATGACAAACTGAACTGTGATCTCAATGAGTTTTCCCGTAATGACTTCAACTATAGATGAGTAATTTTTAGCGCGCACATCTTTATAAAAAAATGAAATAAGATTGATGGAACTTAAGGGGTAAAACCAGTGACGGATCGTCCGAGGTTATCGTCAGCTTTATAATTACTGCCAAATCGCCTCAATGGGATACTGTTAACGTAGAAGCGGATTTGCCAGATCTTGAAATAAGAACTCCAATTTCGGGTAACATGCACAAAAAGACACTCCCGGATGCTGGCTGAAACGGATTCTTCCAGCTTACCAGACAGACAATCTGCCTTGTAAGCTCCAGTGGACCATTGTGGTCTGTCATATTTACGCACTGAACTACTACACTACACAGCCTATTTGTCATATCTATTAGTATTAGATTACTAGTCGATAGCTGTCAGTGTCAGTCGTTTGACTTCCATATCTGGTCAGGAGTTGCTGTCGTCCAAGTACTCAAGGCGATGCAGTGTAAACTTTTAAAAATGGTGAGAGGATTCGAGTGCGAGTAGCATTAAATAAAGGAAAGACATGGGAATGAGCCGAAATACCAACAACACGATGCTAAGTTATGGAGCAGAAGCCTGACAGTGAGCGAACATCCTCGACAGAACATGTGTATGTTAAGTAGGGAGCGATGGTTGGAGTCCCACTCCAGATTTGTCTTTTCGTTTCCGTCCTCTTAGTTCAAGATTATACGCAATAATTTGATGCATGTTTGTTTTCTGAGTTGACGGCTTTTGTCTTGCTATTTATTTTTGTATGCCTAGAGCTTTACTCCCTCCGTAATTTAATATACAAAATATGAGTCATTTACAACAACCGGAAAGGTTCAACCTAAGGTGAGTTCACAACCCACGCCTACAAATATCTTGGAGCGCGTATCGCAGTGATTGATCAGCAAAATCTCAAAGACTCATCGGTACGATCAGGCCACAATTTATAATACCCATAGTGAACTGCCTATTACGTTTATGTCCCGAGAGCAGAATGATCGCCACTTTTCAGAATCTTGCCAGTGAAGTCAAAAGGTCAAAAAATGCACAACTAAATTTAAAAACAATAACCGAAAGTCGAAGTGCAGTTGGAACATGCAACTCACTAGAAACACCCTCCAATCATCATTCTACTGGAGAAATTCATTTGGGTGAAGCCCAGTGTGTACGATGCTTTGGAGCGAGCACTGGAAGACCATAAGGGATCTTCATTTTGTCCGTTAACCATTTTTGCGGAACCCATTGAGACACAGAACTGGATGATCCGACTGCGTAGGATCTTTGAAAATTAATTACCATTTAGTGAATTATAAACATAAAATTCCTCCCAACCTGCCCGCCACTGGCTAAAAGCAGGCAGATGGGCCAGTTTTAAGACAAGTGCTCTATGTATGTGGTGTGGTTAGCTGCCTCATTGTAGGTATATTTTTTCCTCCGAGGAAGCCGTCTGGTGTATTTCTGTGTCGTTCAGTAGACTTTGATATAACTCCCAAATCATGCCTAAGCAACACTGTCAATAAATTTCTGAAGAACTGCTCAAAGCTCCTAAGAATGTTATGAGAAATTGCATTGTGTCGGAGCACACTCACATCTCACCAACTAGGACGAGGCCTCAGTTTATCATGCACCGTACCAAAATCTTCGTCTGAGCAGTTAAACAATAAACTACGGAAACAGCCGCTTCACCTATATAGATAGCGTGTTCTGTATCCCAAACATTTTGACCGGTAAGCGACGTGTCGCTCGGAGAGTGAGACCCGAATTCATGCTTATAAACTAAACCACGTATTGAAGTAAGCTCCTTTTAGTCACTCACAAAACTAGTTTCAGTTACTCATACCCAACTAAATGCAAATGAGTGACCAGGTCAGCCAAACTTATCATGTTTAGCCTGTTTATCGGTGCTAACCACAGGTCTAGGTTGTAGAAACTCGCTGAGATCATACTCCCGGAAGCAATAGGTTGCACGTACAATCAGCAACATACTTTGCACGTCCCCAGATCGTACGTAATCAAGTCAGTGTGGTTTAAACAATACAGTATGTTTTTATAAGGCATTATGGATGGGAACCACGGACCTGGATGGAGAGATTCCTACTAGCAGTAACCACGTTAATCATGCAAAATGAACAAATGCATCATCTATTATTAGCAGTGAAACGACAAACCTCTAATTTTTTGTTCGGAAGGGAATCTTTCTCTCGGCTATGTACAACCCCACACAAAAGAACTGAGGTTTGTCTTTTGCAACACTGATGATTACAACAAGATGAACACACCTAATTTGCGAGGTATATTCGTTCGGAGAAACCCTCTCTGCGCATAATCGCATGTTTGGTTGGTTAAGCATTCTTTGATAAACGAAGCAAAGGGCACACGATTGATGTGGCAATGCATAATACATAATGGGACGATTGTCCACTTATTGCACCATCGCCTACCTCCTGTTTTATACATTTTGAAGGTCACATGCATCTTACCCAATCTTAACGACTGTGAAACAGCGCATAGCAGTGCCGAACTGTGTAACGCAATCCCCAATCATACGTTTTTGATCACAAGAAAAGTGGGGCCCCCACTCGTGGAAATCCCAAAAAAATCTCAGTGTTTTTTCATTATGGTTAACAAGGTTTATGCTACCCAAGCCTGTTCGTTTTTATCAACTAGCAGGTGGACATAAATACCAAGATGATAAGATGTTGTGCACCCCTAGTAACTTCGGTTTTTAGTTGCTTTGTTGTTTCTTCTACCGATTTTAGTTGTGCCTACCTGCATAAAATGAATACATTCGCGTACGTGGTCAAGATTGTATTTTCAGTCAGCGCGTCAGCTGAGTCACTAATCAGGGCCAGTGATCCGACGTAGATCTATACAAAACGGATCTCGGTATTTTGGTAGATAGGGGTATTGGTACACGAGCCCGTTGAATGGACCAGGAATAATTTTAGCACGCAATCTCTTGTAAGCTGTGCCTTACTCTTTCCCCAATAAAGACCTAAAGAATACCACTTTAAACTGGTATATCTGTGATCTTATCTACCCCCGCGAATGCGCTTAAGATACCACTAACAGAGGGGTAACTCAGCCAAATAATGCTGTTAGAAGACGCTTGGAGTATGGCGCAATGAACGAAGGATAAACTTAGCAAAACGCAGTGCTCTTTTTGATCGTTCTGGACTGAATGATGATGGTGGCTAGTGCCACTGCCTCCAAGCAGAGGCATAAAAGATTCTCAACCCACTAACAGGCTCCTGAAGTGGAGAGTTTAAACCTCACATTATTAAATTACGAATTGAATGTCTGTTGCGGGCTTCAAACTTGGATCCCATGTACAAAAGCCACTTCTTTTTATAGATGCAACGATGTTCTTCCTAGTCATTTTATTCGTAACAAATACTATAATCAAAAACACCCTTCGACAGCTTATGACGTCACACTTTAACCTAGTTACGATGACCTTGATTTTCAGCGTCCAATTAATGTGTGGGCGTGTAGGTTTTTCAAGTCTCCCGTGATGCGATTTCTCTTCCGGCCTTTAGTTAGTATGAGGAGTAATGTTGTAGAGAACCCACATGAACTCCGGAACGTTAAGCTTGACAATATCAGACTTCCAGTCGGATTTGGAACAATCACACAGCTAGAATTCTTGGATGCATCAACCAACGAAAGTACAAAAACTAGAAACACGAGACAAGCAAGAGCGTTTCTAGGAGCACAGTATTTTATCACAAACACAACAAACTAACGCAACAAAATCAGCCTAACCTGCGCAATACCGCGAGCAAAGCGTCATCAAATCGATCGGAGGACTCAGACGAACCCGTTTACATAAAAAAGGGATCATGTGGTCGTACAAACCCTGGAACCACTGGTACCCGGTATAAATGTGAGAAACTGAGCCCAATCCTCCAAACGGCTAACCTT
Organism: Opisthorchis felineus; assembly: GCA_004794785.1. Lineage (NCBI taxonomy): Eukaryota > Metazoa > Platyhelminthes > Trematoda > Opisthorchiida > Opisthorchiidae > Opisthorchis > Opisthorchis felineus. Next base: position 264,673 of record SJOL01007764.1, on the reverse strand, counting down.
AATCGAAAGTCATTGCTGTTTGGTTAACCAGCGTTGAAAAACATAAACCCGCTCAGTACCTACTGCATGACGCATCGGTAAAATTGAAAACGCATTAGTGCTATAAGGAAACGATTGCTACCATATCGCCCAGCTCGGTAAACAGATCGACTATCACGTACATTAAGTGAGTAACCTCCTTGAGAACAAATGCGTCTCCTGATCGCCAGGTTATAATAGCCGGGTTACTTGTCTCGTCTGACTAAAGTTCTGATCTAACCGTTCTTTGCCATCAAAGTTAACACTGTTTCTTTCGAAAAAAATTTCTCTTATCTTCCGTCCCAGGATTTGTAAAAAATATTTATCGCCCCTCTTTACTGATCTCAGAAGAACGACGATCATCTTCAGGATGCCGTTCGAATTTTGTGATTCCCCAAATGAACCTGTGAATTTTTTTTCAAGCACGACTGCCCTTTGAAACATCCTATTCGTCTCACGCTATATAAAGAGGTTCTGGAAGAGGAGGGATTTAGTGTTCAAACCCAAATGGGTCGACAAACTCAAACGACAATGTGGTGAAATAAAACTGAGACTACAAGGCTGTTGGGCAAAACCCGATATGAGATGCAGACGTGAGGAATTTGCGGTAACCGTCCAGAAGAAAATCTACACAGTGAGCAAACTAATCAGCACTCCTAAGTTGATCTACTTTCATCATCATCATCATCATCATCATCGTCATCGTCATATAGTTTCTTTGTCATCAGATCCGTGCTGTAACACCTGAGGAGGTATAAATGCTTTCATTTGATGGTAAATTTAGAAAGTCCCGGAGCCCAGATTTTACTATACTCTCAATAACTCTGTCTGTCGAGCTGCTCAGTTCGCATCTTTCTTCTGGGTGTTAAGGGAAAGGGATGCAGCTTATTATCGTTAGAATGCCTGTGCGCATGCTTTATTGAAGATGTCTGAAGTGTTGCTTCTTCAACAAATGTAGGCCAACCTGAGGAGGAAAGACATGATGCAGTTTGTTTGCCATCCCAAAGTCTTGTGGTGCTATGCTGGTCATTGCTTATGGCACGGACGATAATCGAAGCACATTCTGGATGTCTTCTCGAAGGAACGCTACTCATGAGGTCATTAAAAACTCTTCGACAGCCCGCGACCAGTCTCATTCTTCTTTGGGCTCCCGCTGATATGAAATTAGTTTTCAAACGAGCAAGACCTTTTTTAAAGACTTTTCGATCTCTTATTAGTCATAAAAGACGTAGCGAGTCTCAACAGGTTTATTATCACGGACTCCAACAAAACACAACCTGCATTTCTCCATGATAACTAGTGAAAGCGCTCTAAATTCACAGCACAAATTAGCCAGGAACCATGAAAGCCTACAAACAATAGTGATGTTCTTAAGGTTTCCTTCCTGTCACCTTTCTTTTATTAAGTATATCTTAAGGTCCTCCTTATTTCCAGGAAATAAGATAACTACAAGTATGTTACTGGGTCGTGCTGGGATGCTCATCGCCGCGTCCGTGTGAAATTTTCCTCTTCAAAGGAGTCACAATTAGGTGCTGAATTAAATGTCCCTGAGTATCCTCAACTCCCACGTGGCTTTCGAACTAGCACAAACCACAACTCAGTTGTACGTGAATGCTCCATCACTTCTTCTTGGTAGCCAATGATCTTTCGTCCTCTTTTCTCTTGAAGACCGCCGTTTTCTCGTTATACGGAGCCTCTTGTGATCCATGTAGACTGAAATTTCATTTAATCAAACAAGGAAGCCTTCCTTTTATCCAGTCAGAGTCGGATGTTTTCCGTTCGTTGTAATTTTATCACAAAACTTGCCAACAATCGCGTCCCGCCCTACAGACCATCTTGTTTCCCGTGTTGTTCGCTGGCCACAGTGTTAATTGTGAACTCTTTTAAATTTACGGCTAAATGCACTAGGCTTATTAGGAATTTCTCCTCCCTATTTCGGTACAGTGTGAACCCATTATCACTGCCCTGAGGAATAATGCGTCCCGTTATACCTGTCACCCGCACTCTGGGTAAACAAATTCTGAACAGTGACAACCGACTAGATTCCTCTCTGATATTCATTTTCGGCCATCGCTTCTCAACTGACAGATCGGTATAAGGCTAAAATCACGTAAAGTTCCTTCGGCGATGTATTCAGTGTTCACCCGAGGCAAGAAGAACATACAACAAATCGAATCAGTTTACTTCAGATTAATAACAGATTTGCTGAATTTGCAAAAACAAAACAAACACGATGAATTTTACAATTTCCTTGGGCTAGATACAAACAATAATTCACATAGAAAGTTATCTCCAAAAAATTGACTGTCCATATGTGTTCGGGAAATGCCACAAACTTAGTAGACAAAGTTGCCACAACGATATGACTTAGAACAGCTTTTTGAGGGCATTACGTAATCTAGAACTTGATAAGAATTCGAACGCAGTTAGTTGGATCTTTGTACACTGGCATAATGCGGAATCGATGCGGTGTACGGTTACGTCATCCATGAAATGAAGAACTTAGAATTAGGAAGAGGGACCACATATTGCATACTCAAGACAGCTCAATCGGAGCCAGCTGTGATGAATATAGTATACACTAGCAACAACCGCAGACGACTGAATCATTCAGTCACATAATCACAGCCGGATAAATCGCTTGCTGATGTTGTGCTGATTTTGGGTACGACGCAAGCGACTGAGGAGTTGAACACCAGTATTGTATATCTAAAAGGAAAATTGTGAAAGCTGTTGTAGGCAGGTAGGACGGTTTAGGTGAGCGTGGGACAAAACATCGTCCTATTCGGCAGTTCTCCAAATGAAACTAACCTCGAGCCCCTAAATACGTCCCCTAACTGGTAAAAAACAGACTAGTGTCCTACTTCAGTTTTAAGGAATTCAATTTTGGACACACCGTTGTCATCATCTGAAGGGGTAAATGTAGCCACACAGATCGGACCAGTGCTTTAGCCTTTGAACATTTTGTCTATTTCAACCACGGCATTAGAGACCACATACGGTACCTTTTCCTAGGCTATCTATCCAGACAGGACAGTTTTTGTAGAAATTAATCGTATACTCATGTGGCAAGAAAAATTAACAGGTGGAACTTATCTCGCAAATGTCAGGTGGAATTTCGACAACCGGACATTACTTTCTCCCACCCCAGGACAAAGATGTATTTTAGTCAGTGACAGTCCCGCCAACTGATTCTTTCTCTCGCAAAGCCGAAACGAGTTAGAAATAGGCATTAGTAAGCATGCTGTAGAAGAAAACCATGTTTGATCGGGTAGACTTTGCTTACAGTGGAACCAAAGGTATCTGAAACTATGATGTAACCACTCGTTTCCCTCGTTCACGTAAGAACCGTCGTCATACTTAACTGGCTATTCAGGCGGCTACAATGAGAAAGTCCCCAAATGAGGAAAAAATTGTGCGCACTTATTTTTCAAGGAAAAGCTCCACAGTTTTAATCCAGGTTTCTATAAGAGTTTCAAGCAACCGAGTAGAGGTAGGAGGAAATACCATCCGAGTACCAATGCACATCACAAGGGGCGCATTCTGAAAAGTAAAAGCCAGAAAATGACATGTTTTTCAGCCTCATTAAGGCTTTTTAGTGGCCAGATCAAGCTGTTTACCTTAAAAATTTAATATATATTCCCATGCTCAAAGTGATTCAGTTACCTACTGCTTTAGATGATAATGAAATTAAAAATGCATCCTGAAATCTCTTAGACGGACGAGTCTTCATTTACCTAACGGGTCGTAAAAAGGCTACAATAATGAGCCTAACACCCCTTGGTTTTGTGGATAGTACGAATAGCATCAACGGCATATTTTCGTTTTATTCATTAGCCAGCGAGGTTTAAAACTTGGCCTTAACAGTTCTACGAATGTTCTTAAAAGATATGGCGGTCGCATAATCTTGTTGTGCGTTCCCTATGACTAACATAACACAACAACGAGATGACTCATTGGTTAAGGAAAGAATTTACTGATTGGAACGTCTGCGGTTCGAACCCAACCCTTGTATCTCATCTGCTCCAGTCTAGGCTTGAGAAAATCGGTAATACTTTATCCCTCGTGTTTCTTTCGGATGGCCTGGCAGCTGGGAAACGAAAGGATGTTAGAGCTGAACGATTATGGCATTAATAGTATCCTAGCACGTACGATAGGCGCATCAATCTGACAACATCCGGTTGCGAATTAATTTTGTTGTTCCTAATTATTGGCATCAGTCTACACGTTAGGGAGTAGCTTGGATGACCGTAGCTAAGGGGATAAGAAACTGAGGGGAAAAAGGAAACCGAGGTACTAGAAGCATATGTAGCTACAGAAAATTGAAGTGGGGCTCCTTGCAATGACCAGACGACCTACGCAAACAGATTCATACATTACTGCAATATGCTGCCGCGTCGGTAGATGCATTACACCACTATTCTATACCTGATGGTTGACATTCGTCGAAAAATCATTAGGTCGTGTTGTCCGATGAAGGAGCAGCATAAGTAGTAAGAGCGTGTCATCAAAACCAAGGCGGCACGGACCGTCGTGGAGAGATAAGGTAGACGTCGTAAGTGGCCATTTGGATGTAATCGAAAACAACCAGTTTGACACCCGGGTTCGACGCCATATGTGCGAATCCCCGTCCTAATAGCCCATTTTTAGTTCATTCCGGAAGCGATGAAATACAAAAAAATTTAACCGTTTTATCTTTCAGAACCTGAAGAGTAGACATAAAATCGTTTAGGTCCCAGCTTTTTTAGTCGAGTCACACTTGAGTTTTCCTTTGGCTTCGTAATGTTATTTCGTAAAAGCTTAAGATATCGTTCTAAGAATTCCCCACTTTGGGAACCAGCTCAGGGGATTCAGCTAGATCGGAATGTCTTTGGATGGAGATGCAATTATGTTTGCACTCAGTCTCTACAGAATTGGTTGACTAAATTTGTTACCTAAATCATATTGACACTGCCTTGGCTCATACCACACAAAGACGCCTTATCAGAAAACCGGGTGATGACTGTCATCAGGATGTCATTCTATTCGTTTTCAGTTGTGGGATGGTGGCAGTTGCTCCTCTGTCAGCATCTGATCCAGATCATGTTGCCAGTTTGTGCGCTAGCCAGCAAGTCATGTACGCTGGGTGGCTCAGACATATTCTAAGGCAGTGATCTTTTTTCGGGACACATCGGTCAACTACAGCCCAAGGGTAACACTCAGCTGAAACTGATGTGTTCACTATTCAGTGGGCACCTGTCACTGCATTTTCGGAGAGGGAAGAATTAGCTTTGGGTTTTGAATCCACCAGTCCGTGGCTCACCTAGAGTTGGGAGAACCACAATAATTAGAGCAATAATAATAATAACAATAATAATTCCAAGGTCAGTCCTGAAGACGGCCTCCCAAAATCAGCCAATCAAACTTCCAGTGGATAGGCAACTGAGAGTTAACATAAGCATCTACACTAATTCTCCTCTCTCGCAACTTAATCAGAAGCGATTGCATTTTTACAGCCATCGGCTTGTGGAACTTTATGGGTGATGGACTAAACTAACAATAAGCTTGTTCCACATCCAAAACACCCGGCCTTAATCGGATTGGAATATTAAGGGTGCTAAATCGATGTCACTATCCTGAGCGAAGCATGGTTTGCTGATCAGGGGAGTCTTGGAAAGCATCTCCCACACAAACCCTCTATTCAACAAGCTAACAAGCAGAATAAAGTAGAGATATTTGTGTCGATTTTGTTCTCCACTTCGGTGTCAAGAAAATGCGCTATTCGAAACCCGATAGAAACCATATACGTCCTGCCTGAATATGCCTGTCACTACCCCACTGCAAGTACGTAGCCGTCACTAGCACATGCGATCCAAAGTTGTGCTCAGAAAAAGGTGGCAAAGACAAACAAAGTTAATATTCACATCTGAAAAACTCCAGCGCCCTCTTGGTCACAGACTCTGCAGCAGGAGTCAGTCAAGATCACTTTCTCGGAAGCCAAGCTCTCGTAACTGTGAACACCAGACAGCTGCACAGATTGAGCGCTACTTAATCAGTTGCCATCAATGCCTTGAGATTCTGCCAGCAACACAAATCAGTAGTTGTAATTACCTTTGCATCGGCCACTCTCACATACCAGTTTGTTACCATTTGCAGGCGAGGCGTTCTAGATGCGAGCACCACACGAATGGTGTGAAGAGTTGTCTGCGGAACGGACCGGTAACTTGTCCTGAAGAAGCTAATTTTCGGGCTTTGCGAGCCACACTCTGCCAGGTGTATAAATTTCGGCGTGAAAAGCTTCAAAGATCCGAAATTACGGTTGAATACATACCACCAACTAAACATCGTTAATGTATCTTGATCCATCAAGCCTGTCTACAAAAGCGCAGCACCGCCCGAAGCATGAAATGGTGACGACAGCAGCTTAACAGACAGGGAAGCTTCACCTCAGGCACCATAATTAGTCTGATAAAAAACTTAAGCAGACGAAGCCACTGGCTGCTGGACAAAATACGGACGCCGTTGTTTCGCTTGTCTATCCAGGAACCGAGGCAAAGTTGTTGAAACGGCCTGTCTAAATAACTGCATCATACAAAGGGCGATTTCGGCAAACAAATAGAATAAGTCGCTCGTAATGCACTACTCATAAGGTTGCTGAAAATTCTTCGACAGCCCACGACCGGTTTCGCCCTTCTTGGGGCTCATCAGGTAGGCGCAGTCCCCGAGTTTCCGTCAACCTTATGTTCTACTTGAAACCAAATTGCACGAAATTGGCGAAATACACTCATCTGCAAACAAATTTGGTTTTGCGAGAGACTCACCTGGAACCCAGCTGAATCTCTCGTTTGTGATGTTCCCAGTCAACTGAATGTGCCGCACCAGGCCGGCTCACGTTTCAGTTGCTACGATATTCGAGATATCGCGATACATGTATATTCGTAATGCACTACTCATAAGGTTCAGCTGGGTTCCAGGTGAGTCTCTCGCAAAATCAAATTTGTTTGAAAATTTGTGCATTTCGAGAATAAGTCGCTGTTTGTTGATAGCTAATTTCAAGAAACGCGTGGGTAATTCGATGCTCATATGGAACTGAGGCAAACACAGGCCAAAGAAACAACGAATACCTGAGGTTGTCATCTCAACGTTCTACTGAACAGACACGCGAGCATCAACTACAATGCCATGGATAGAATGCCTCAGAGAACAATCATACCTAATGCAGTTTCTTAGGATTTTCGTAAAGATACGACAAAAGAGCTTACAAGTGCACAATGGGCAAAATTCCCTAATTATATAGACCGAAGTCCAAATGCTCTGCGCCACCTGACTGGATGAGGAGTTTGCACCAAGAATCAGAGTTGTTCTTACCGTGACACTGTAAATAAAACAGCTTCACTCAACACTTATGAAGATAACCTACTGGGTTGTGCAGTCATGTTTCACTGAGTCACCATACTACTGAGGTTTTCAAAGACAAACTAGCAGACTAATAATGTGGCTCATGTGCCAGCTTCAGCACAGTTTAAGTGAGTGGCGCACGACAGCTCCAAAGAAGGCTGCGGGAACATATCCAGCTTCTACTGCTTTCCTGATAGGCCTCACTAAGACTTCTGACTCCGAAAACTAAAAAGTCTCGTGAACATCTCATACAAAGCTTGATTATTCACCAGATTCCTCGAGTCTAATCAAAGCAAAATCGCATAAGTTAGAATCGACTTTGGGCTGTCGCGTGATTAGAAAATGGCTCTCCGAGCATCCGCCGTTTTAAATTTCCATCTTACGGTTACTGTGAAATCGGCTTTTGTGCACTATGCTGGCATTATGCTGCTTTCAGAGTAGGCTTGGTAAACTTATTTTCAACATCAGATGTCCAGGTGCAGAGTGTGTCATGCCAGACTAAGGTACAGGTCGTCAACTTTGCGAAAGGCCATATGTTGTTTGCAAACACCCATGACGAATTGTGATAATTAGCTTAAAAGTTAGCGGCTTCCACTGAACAGTTTGATTAGTGCATCAACGCGCATAAAGCTTAGGCTGTGCACGAACCTCCGTCGGAATGTCTCCAACACTTATGATGGCAGAAAGACTGGACCCAAATTTGCGCTTGTATTCGCGTGAGTCATCTAGAACTTTTTAGCCATGAGTAAATAGAGCAACCTTTGACGAAATATCGGAGGATAAAGCTAATTTACTAGACCTGTCTTGGACTTCTGAAAATACCAGAGAGTTACACTTGAAACGGTGCTGAGTGACTGATGGTGAGCGGCGCGATATCCCGTTTAAGTGCGATTTAACCATACTGCTGATAAGCCGCTCGTAATTAACCTGTTAAGTGTTCAAACTACTAGCCTGGAGGTTGCGGGTTCGGAACTCCCTGTATTCTCGCGAAATACGCTACTGATGATTCCAAATGAGGATGAAATCTCGGGACAATGCTTCCCAGCAAAGATTGGCTTCATGTACAGGTGAAAACTCAGTTGAAAATTCCTAAGTCTCCTCACAGTACCAGCACATTAAACCAGCTAGAAATAGGTGCTTCGAGTAATTTTGACGAATGGTACTGACCAGCCGCCTATCCACATATACAATGTGGGTTTTCATTATTTAGTTTTTTCTACATGATTCAAAAATTGTGGGCCATTAGCTGAGCGTGCTGGTAACTATGCTATTCCCCCTGGTGTTTACCCTCCGGTTTTATTCCCATTGCAACACGTGAAGGAGGTTCAGTTAGTGGCACGTGCGGTTTGGCACAAACCACAATTGAGACTACCCAGCCTATTCCACTTCGAAATGAGAGGCAACTAAGGAAATTGGGGTCAGTCCGCCGCATACGACAAAAATGGCTTTGAAGAGTCATCCGTCATTTTGATAAGCTTTGAAAGCGTTTCGGCACCTACCTGAATATCAGAAATGTTGTGCTTCATCGTGGTCGAAAAGATGACTGAATCGACCGGGATCGAAGGTGTAGATGAAAACTTGCAAAATAGATTTCTTTGGGAACAAGCAGCATTCACCGTCGAATCTGTAAGACGATAAAGATGTATCGAGTATATACAAGAACAACCGACATCATAGATAATGTCAGCAATCGAAAGACCTCGATTGATTGTATTATATATATATATATAGTTGTATATATTCACTATATATATATATGAAGAGATCGCCTCGGGTCGTGATGAGCCAAAAAAGAAATCCAAGAATGAGGATTATTTCAACCTGGATCGTCCTGCTCGACTGGAGAGATATCTTTGGGCATAAAAATGCCGCTGGTCATTGCAATGCCCATGATCATAATAGACAGTAAACATTCATGAATATCTGCCCATTATTTTCCCTCTACTTTTCACGTATTCTACAACACTCGAAAAACGGAATACCTCAAAATACACAGCCTACCGCGAAAAATCCCGCGAGGCCTGCTTTTAACTGGCTGGCCTAGTGCTCGGTTCTCCCGGTTATGACCACCAAGGCAGTGTACCACTGAAAGGAAGAGGGCCCTTCGCTGCGAAGTCATCTATTAGTTAACACGAACCAAGCGGTTACAAGCTATTGGACACGAAATTAAACATCTCATCTGCAGAGTTTTTGAAAAATGAACATTCCTAAGCGTCTTCTTGAACTTTCCTGGGCGTTCTTTAATTATTACACAATTATAACCGGGAACTGCAAAGCGATTCCACAATTTGCGTAGTAACCCTCACCTTCCGTCAGATAGGTGGGCATAGCCTGGACACCGGACAATGTACTACTTGCATGCTTCACTAGTAATATACACCATTACACCTCATCGATCAAAAGATTATAAGATTAATCAGTGAAGAAACACTAAGGCATTGTTATTTAGTGCTTGCCGGGCAGCACACGCTAGTACTGTTCATGTTAATATTTAACGGGGATCACTTTCAAATATATTCATTTTCACTACCATCTGAGGATATTTTATTGGCATTTCAAAGCGCAGGACGCAATAGGTACAAAATTAAAGAATATCACAAACGATGGATTCAGTGGGGTCTCCCGTGAAAAATAAATTGATATGCGAATGAGTGTATTTGTATAATAAGCGCACAGCGATCCTTGAAACGTTTCTCAATTAGACACGGTGAGTTAGAATGAGACAAATATGAAACTCCGTCTTTCAGGAGTTCTCTAAAATCAGGGTTGGATCCATCATTTACGATCGCAAAAACAAGCTCCCGTGGATTTTCTATCCAAATTTAACTACCAGGAAAGCCACTAATTCACAGTGGGTCAGATTACGAAGCTGTTGATTATTTTAGGATGCGTCATGTCGCTCTACTACATTTGGCTCACCGATATGCAAGGACATGAACGTATACAACGTGAATTTCAGAAGAAATGAAAAACGCCTAACTGCTCGAAACTTATTGAAAAACGAAGTGAAAATTTATCGTCCCATTGCAGGGAGTGTGCTACGTAAGTCCCGCTAGTCATCCTCTCAAGAGATGCTACCATGAAATAAAAATTTTAGAACCACTGAAAGTGTTTTTCGAGAGGAGAAGCACCGCATTTCTCCCGAGTTAGAAATGAAGGCAAAGACTTGTACTTCACATGAGGCAAGCAAGCTGGGCTGTTCGGAAAAATGTGGTAGCTTTACCGTTATTTCGTGCAATACAAAGCCTCACTACTTGGATTAGTGAAGGCCAGTGTTCAAATGACAGCTGATTCAGCAGATAAAGGTGCAAAGCCCAAACAACAATGCCGCAACTGCACGAGAGATCAGATAAAAGCCAGTCAACAAGAACAGAAACTAACCCATCTACTCATTAGACTACTCGATCTACACACCAATCGCATTGGGAACACAGCTTCAGCCCAACACCTACCTTAGATGCACTGATATCATCAACTCGGTGGGCAACGGAATGCTTCGGTTCAACTCATTTTCGAGGCCCGATTTATATGGGACACAATGAACCTAGAAAATGGTAGACAACTCAGTGGAAGCGGGCCCGTTGTACACAGTGGGCATCATTATAACCTTGTAACAAGGCAGATTTAGGGAAGCTGTTCCTGCTACTTAGTGACAAGAAAAAAATACAGTGAAAAATAGGATGAACTAACGATCTTCAAGCATTCTCGTTTCCAAAACGTGAATAAAGCTGTGAAATGGTGAGTGACTTACTTGTATTTGGTTGTGTATAGGGCCTAAAGTACGGTGAGTTGGTGCGAACTGTGCTGTTGCGCCATAGTAGGCGCCATATGCGTTGGAGGAACTTCCCATAGTGGTGTTTGAATAGTCGGAACCTGCGGAATGACGGGGAATGACGGGCAATCAGATATTCGAATTCAACTTTCAAGGGACACGAAATACCCATAGGTACTAAATTTACTGACCTTATTTATTAAGCAGCAGTGCACTAACTGAAACTAGGAGGGAGCCACCGAAAGTGTAGACAAGTATACATAGGGACATCAAGTTGTGTCGGTATGTACTCTACGTAGCATATCAAAAGCAGTTTGGGGTTACTGAAAATTCATAAACCTATCCATTAGGAAATCACATAAAGGAAAACTAACCTTGAAGTGTCTGAAAGTTTGTCAGTTGGTGGACAAGCATCTGGTCCGTAGAATTCATTCCCGGGCTGACGAACGTGTGCCTGTTCATTAGAGGCTGGCCTGTCGTCATCGTGGACTGCGGCAACCAACGGGTGTCTTGATCTTTGACATCACTAGACACCAGAGGTGCACCCGAGTCGGCGAATTCGTCGGCCATTAGAGACGCCGATCCCTGGCTAGGACTGGGGGAGAAATGCTGAGGTGGTATAGGGGGTAGTGGGAGGCTAGGCGGAGGTGGAACCATCCCAGAAGAAACAAGCATATTCGCATCCTTCTGTCCAGAAATAAAATTTGTCTGACCCGATTCCAGTTGTCTACGGTCTGTAAAATTTGAGTGAAATCGGGATAGGTCGTTTGTAAGCTTTTGATTGTTGGTGGTGGCCGTGAGTCCTCTGATCGAACCCCCATTGCCAATTCTCGCATACGGTTGAGAGTCGCAATCTGATTCGGGTAGTGTTGTGTAAATAGCGTTGTCCGGTACGAATGTTCTGTAGGGATCGTTTTGTACAAGCTGCCCTGTAGGGTAGCTCGTAAGACACCTTACCTGTTGTCATGTGGAAACAGAGATAATTTAGTATGACAAAACGGCCAGTTTGTAATCAACTCATAACATTTGAACAATCTCCAATTTACCAGAACAGTTGCACACTTTCCTACTGAAATTCAACGCATAATTCATGATGTTATCTTCCGATGGTATGTGGATAAACTTCTTTTCTAACAACTCATCGCCCTAAGGATTGGAGCGAACCTACTGTCAGTTGTGGCAGTCAGCAATGATTAACCACCTCAAAGTGGCGTGTCACGATTAGCGTCATGAAATTATGATAGACAAGCCGTCAAACTTGTATTCGATGTGTGTTCCGTTATCAGCTGTTTCGTCGACATTAGTAACATCATCAACATCACAAGCAGCAGACGCACTGATAGACAATATTAGATGAATCACCGCAACAACCATCCCATATGTAGGCGACGAGCACAAACTTTTAGGCAACCTTGGGCAAAATTCTGCAAGTAGACGAAAACAGTAAAAGTTCCTATCCTGCCAAAGGCTATCCTCAGACAGTAGAAAGAACAGCAACTGGGCGAGACCCACAACTTCAGACTCTTTGTGTCCTCTGACTGAAATTTGGCTCGACTGATCAGAACTTGGCTTTGTGGCCAAAGCTACAAGTAACTCACTGTAACGCTTACAATAACCGTTGTGATCGTTTACTGGCTATAGCGTGTAATGTGTCCGTGTAATATCCCTAGGTTCAGGAAGGAAATACGATATAAGATGGTACCTAGGTCTGCTTGTTCTTGTGCAAACTGTTTTTTTCCATCTGCTGCAGTCGCACTCAAAAAATCGCCCAAGGTTTACAGCTTCGTAAAAAACAAACGTTGCTCGCACCGAGGAGATTCAGTCCTCAAGGCAAGGAAGGTTTATCATTTACACCAAACTCAATTTTTTGGTGAAAGCTGTTGATGTAGTCAGAAGTGGAAATATTCCTCCGCATCGGTCGATCGATCTTTTCGTTCCAAGAATTTGCAGTGTTTTTGGACAATTGGGTTCCATAAAGCGGGGATTCCTGATCGGATAATATATCTCCGTTTCCATAAGAGGGCCTTACTGAAGTGTCCTCCCAGCTAGTCTAGGATCTTTGACCCACCGTCCAACCCAGGACACTGCATTGGAATCTCAGAAGCTCTCCTTTAGCCAAACAGTTTGTGAACACTTTTATTTTTCACCTCTTCTCCTCTACTAATAGCTCGACGCTTACTTTTCTAGCACACGGTTCGTTGTCCGTAACGGGACCATTATTGTTAACCACTTTACGAAAATTTCCTTTCCAAATGTGGCAAATTTGACCTCCATTATATCGAATATGCTCTACTGTAAATACTTCGTGGATGCTGCCTTTCTTTTGGAAAGTAAGCTTGACGTTCTGTAAATGAAGCCTCCAGTAAATTTGAACAGCTGATCCAGTGGTTCGAATTCGAATGTTTAACTCATTCTCATTGACTTTGAATATTGAACAGCCTAGAAATTGTTGCTTTTTTGTCCACGTTAGGGGAAAATGCTATCTGATTCGGCTGCATTGTCTGTTTCTGAATAACCCTCAGAGTACAGCTGACTTTCGACATATACAGACATTTGCATATCAGTTTGATTTTCACGGGAGACTCAACTTAATTCCTGGTTTACGAATTGAAAATATTTGACCACAGCCGTTACCAACATGCTTGTGAACATTAATAGCGGCAAATTAAGAGATCGTCATTAATAGAGGTGAGTGTATAGGAAAACTCGCGTAACATATGCCTGAATACGTTCGATTACCACTGCAACATACCTCGACTTTGTGGAGTATTTTGCTGTGTGGACACTGATCATCTTTTGCTAGCAGTAATATGCTATTCCAGGGGCATTGCGTGACCCATGAGTATTACTCATTCGAGGTGCCAGTTAACACCAGATAAATTTGTAGTAAACTACGATCTCGATTTCACATTTGATAACTCGCCCTTAGCCTAAAGCTAAAGAGTGCAAAGATTCCTTAAGATATCGTGAAGGCAAATCCGTATTGTGGATATTCTGGGCCTCATAAATTGTAACTAACTGAAGCAACGATAAAACGAAAATCTAGACGGCTACGTCACTGAGTTCACGAACTACTTCGATTGCAATACAACCCTTACTTGAGTGGTTGATAAAGGCAGAAAATGAATGATGTCACTGGGCTGCGCAAGACCACTGTTCATTGAAGTAGTTACCGGAGGTGAAGTGACCCGCGGGCCACTCGAAGAAAACGGATGAGGTGTGTTCGGATCCAGATTGACTATGATACCAGAACCCACACCTGGGTTTGTCAAATTTCCGTTGATGGGAAAATTGTTCCCTATGGTGTTGGAATACAACTGTAGTCCTGGTACAAAAGCAGAACTGTTGGGAACGGGTTTGGTTGCGTCTTGCTGACAATGTATTGGGTGTTGGAATTTAGTCTGCATATCCAACATTGCAGCTGTTTTTTGATTATCAGCAGAAACGTTGTTATGGTTGGATAAATTCGAAGCCAGTAATTGTGGATCGTTTAAACAGTCGAATTGAGTAGATCCATTCGTGCGCTTCTTTCCACGATGGAACCGACCGCCAAATGAGGCACGTAGATGTTTCTGTCTCCACAGTCCAAAAAGACAAAGCAGACCGACGACGATTAGTAATGCTAGGACTCCGCAGACGACTATCAGCGTAAAAGTGGTCGGTTGTCCCTGAGAGAACGCAGTTTCAACCAGTAAATTTGAGCGCGAAAGGGATGTTGTCGTTGTCGTAATCCTTGCGACAGCAGTACTCACAATAGCAGGATGTGGAAGTTGTTTATTTTGCCAGATTTCTTCATTCACTTGCTCTGAAATAATGATAAAATTTAAAGAGGTGTAACGGATTTGATAGATTAGGTTTCTGAAAATTTGCAGCTTCCTATGCAGCTTGCAGCTGCATAAATCTATATATGATTCATGCTAGGCAAAGATTCTTCTCCTACTGTCCAGATTTATTTTCTCTCAGTCCGGAAGACTGAAGTATCAGTCTCCCATGAGGGATTAGCAGAAGAGCGAATGAAATCAGGCGAACAAGCCACACTTAGCCTGTTTTTCCCTAGCTTTCCCCAGTCAACGGGAATTTTCTGGAAAACATTGGGTAGCCTAGAAAAAATGAGGATTTCTGTTTTGAGGTGCGTCCATCTCATGGGGATCAAGGTGTACGATCTGGCATGGAAATGAGATTTCCATTCAGAAACTTGGACAGAATGTGTATGGATTTAACTTGCAGCTGGAGTGTTATCTGCCCCTCTTGAGTTTGTGCAACACTTGTTTGACTTACCCTCGGAAAAAAATAGGAATAACGGTTCGGTTTGCAAACATTTTGAAAATAACCACCTCCCAAAACGGTTTGGAACATGGACTGATTCTTCACAGCCAGGGGTTATTTGGTTCAGTTACATTGATCTACGGTGCGTACGTATTACCTTTGCTCGTTCAGTTCACTTACGATCATGCTGACTTATTCCGCGAAGTGTATATAGGGAAGTGAATCGAAAAATATGCATGCTTAAATGTAACGTCCTCAATCAATATACATTGCGTATTGTGCGCCTATATAGCGGCGAACACCAGTTGCGTGAAAACCGAAGCTGATGCGTAAGGTGGCGCATTCCCCCATGGCTAAACTGAAAGGAGTTCGTAGCCCAAGCCGCTAACTAAAAGGTAAAACTAATTTAGCAAAATGTTTAACTGAAAGAGCTACAGTTAAACAGGAAAAAGATTACTTCGACAAGAAATGAATTATCGCATTTCGTATTCTATCTGATACCTTTTGTTGCAGGTAGAAGTTATGATGTAACCCCTACACCATGATGTACACTTTGACCGTGTGCCATTGTGCAGCAAACCGAATTCCCCTATACTGAAAGTGTATGGTTGTGTTTTATGTACAAGTGGGAGTCAGCCATCAGAAATATCGCCCGGAAAGAGCTACTATCCTGTAGGGATCACAATATCAAAGAACTAATACAAATATGACAATCAGAGAATGAAATTATACGCATATAAATGAGAAAAACTCTGTTTTAATTATGGTACCCAGCTTCGATGACCCTTCACATCACAATTTATCTCTTTCAGCTAATAAAGTGATTTTCACTGAACACTGAGCACGGTGGCTTCCAAAGTGCAAACTTTATCTCAGATTGACACAGATTGTCAATAAAATAAGCCGGAATCTCCTACATTCGGAACAGAAAAATACGGGTTCAAATACTTTCGTCAACCTCAAGCTATGTGATAAATAGAAAATATTCGCCTTTTTAAATGACAAGCAGTGTTTCGTGTTGTGTTAGACCGGCGGTCACGTGATTTGCCCAAGACAAGCGCTTGCACCTGCATGAAGCGTTGTTGAATTAATTCTTAGGGGTAAACGAGTGATGCGCCGAATGTCATATATATAAAGTATGTATATGTATGTGTACTCAGATAAAAGAAAAGGAGGGGAAGGATTTTTTTACTCTATGAGCAGATAAAATCTGCAATCCAAAAGCCTTTTCCCCTAACCTGATTCCTAAGCTAACATAAAGTCCCATGGAATAATGGTCGTTTCTATTTCAGCTTATCCCTGAATGTGATTGGGATACATCAGAAACGTTGTTTTCAGTTTCGTTGCACATTGCTGACTGACATTGTAAGTGGAAAGGAAAAAACTTGGTAAAGCAGAAGAATAGTTAAAGCAAACCGCACCATTTTTTGAACTTCTATTCCCTTATACCACATAAAAGAACCTCCCATTAAGCATTCGAGAAAAACACTCCGCCTAAAGAATCAAATTTGTTGCGTGGCAGGCGCAATGGCAAACAGATGCACGAAGTAGCTCTTCCTTCATCAGGCTGAGGTACGTGCTGAAAATAAATATTTCGAAAAGTGTGGAAATCAGTTTGGTCGAAGTTTTTCATTCCTATGAGAGGTGGCATCCTAGTTGTTGCGTCTCTCTCAGGCCGCAACACAAGCAATCGAGGAATAACGGAGTAGTGAAATTTTGTCTGCAACATATGAGGCAGCCGTGTAAAACAGATCGTCATTTGTTAATTCGCTGATAACGATAACCGCTAACTGTCACAAAAAGGATGAAGATTTCCTTGTAATAAGTCCGGTTACGGACTTTCGCTGAGACTAGCCAGACAGCACGGAAATTATCCATGTAGAATAATCACATGGCAGACGATAAGAACAGTTTTTGAACGCGACGCTTCTGAAAAGCTGGCATCACTTGTCCACATAGGGCTGCTAGCTACTCTTGACCTACGGTGTGTGCACTTGTGAAACTTTCAAAATAGTAACCAAAGGAACGGTGGAGTACCAACGAAACTCGGATTTGCTTGAATTTCCTTTTAGGAGGTCGCCAAAATGACCTGCTAAAAAGACACGTCATGTTGTAGACATCGCCACCCCTGCTGGCTTGCTTCAAATCTGCAGTCATATCTCATGTTGTGAGCCGAACTGGCACAAAAACAGGCCTCCAGAGAGTGCATACATGACGATGAAACAAGGACTTAGTAGAAACAGAAAACGCAGTCGACAGTATTAGTCATTTTTCGCTGGTTGTCTCCATTCGGGGGATTCTCATATATCTCGACGTGAATACGCACACTGCCACACGGTGACCCACACCAGCTCTGGTTACCTAGACTGTCCCCGATCGTGTGATGTAATAGTGAACACAAAGTAAACAAACTGGAAGAAATTCAATGCCGTAACTCTACTTGTGCTGAAAGAACCCAAAAATGACCTTATTATCGCCTCAGAAGATACTTAGACAAAGGGGATAAATGAATGAAGAGCAAACGATGATTTTGTGTATGCTAAAGATGTTTTCGACTGTAAAATCATGATAACAGTCACAAAGCCTTATTTTCTTATGAAGTTCTTCAGCTCCCAGGCAAAATCCGACCCACAAGAGGCACCACGTCGCAAAATGTGCACACTTCCTCCACGCTTCGTTATGTGCTGCACCTGACTCACTCTTGGGAATGTACAAGATCCATAGTGCTAATAAATGATTTTTAGCTCTTGAAATCTCCACAGTGATAAATATTTCAATTAAGCTCTGCAGTGAATCAGTTTGAGTACGCATAAACACCTACGACCATGGCTTAGAGAACGGGAAGCGGTGAACTCAGCCATATCAGACATATCACGCTGAGTGTAAATAGAACACATCTTCGCCGCTGCTGACCACAAGCCCACGTGTCCGCATACCAGCCTGCCATACTGAGGAAGTTGGCACTCAGTCTGAAAATGTGCTGGAGTTCATAGGATGCCTATCCAAATGACAAAAGAGCAGGGAATAAACCTAAAAAGATAAGCTGATGAACGTGTAGGCGAACGAATTGTGAACATGAAGTATGTAAGCGCCCTATACTGGGGCCTGTAGAATCGTTTGATAAAGGTGTATTACAGCAGCCATAATGGACTTTCGTGGCTCGTTTGGAAGTCAGTTAGTGGTAAAGTGGGCTTTACAGTGTCTCTAGTATTTGAGACATCACTGAATGGAAGGTAGGGAGACGGATTTTCGGCTGAAAACCAGGTGAACTACCATTAGGTGTGAGAGATATTCTGACCAATGTCCGGCTGTACATCGTTCCTGTAAGACAGGGTAGAATCAAGGCAAGTCGTTATACCGACGTGGAGGTTTTACCAGGTCCATCTGCTTTGTCCAAGCAGATTGTAGCCGGTGTATTATGTAGTCTTTAGTGGTAAATGTTGGCTGATCACGTGTATGAGACGTACACATCTCAAAAAATAATACCATAATCCCTCATCGATACAGTGTTATCAGCTTCGTCCAGGGAGCTTGCAGTGTGGTGTGTCTCTTTTTAAGACCCAAAAGAGATTTTATCGCTTGTTAACTTGCCCTATCATTACAACTTAACAGGAAGCTTGAGTTGAGGGCATCCGACCCAAATATCTCCGTCCGTTGGAGTAGGACATTCGTTAATTCAGATTATACACTCAACTTGATACCCGATTTATGTCACCTGAAATTCGTGCAACTGAGTTGGAGTGGTATGGGTCCGCATATCAGGCTTACATTGAACAACCCATCCATCCGAAATTCCAGATAGCAAAAGTCGCGCGGGATCTCAATAAAGCGACGTAATCCACTGTCCGAACCTCAGTTGGTCGAAGAAGAATGTAGCTACAATGGGTCCTCAGAGTCGATATTTATGAGCATATCCCCTTTAAAGTAAACTTTGAGCAAAATCATGATAAAACGGTAGTTAGACTTAAGTTAGAGCGCGTTCAGTCTGCAGCCACATGACATGGATGCTCGCTGAGAGGAACAGTAAGGCTTGGCGTACCCTTTACTCAATGTAGTTCGTTAGAACCTCTTAACACGTTACACGTGGGACAGAAGTTACTTACTAGGGCTCGATTCTGAGGAACATGGACTTTCACAGATAAGACGGAGAGATCTTTCCTGGAAAACGGTCGCCTTTTCAAACATATGTTTCAGTCCAGTATGCCGGATAAAAATCCCGCAGCGCAGGCAGTTATTATGTACTGGTTGAGTTTATCCGAGATTCTTGTCGTAGTACTAAAGGGGTGCAAGCTTCTGTAAGCGCCTCCAGTATAATGGTTGCATAGATCATTGTCGTCATTGTGCGTAAAATGTTATTTGTCGCATTTTAGTGCAACTTGCCACCAACTACAGTACATACTGTCATAGTTATGCATGTGAACCTTTTAGAGTAGAGAGCCAGGTCCCTTTAAATACCATTAACTCAGTCAAATACACTTTAACTATAGATTGACTGAGCATCGAATACCGCTTATTCTCTGGTAGAGTAGCAGCAAACGGATTAGTCAAATCAAATGCCGTTTAGCTCCAAAGAGAGAAAACACTGAGGTAATGCTTGTTATGGGTAGTTGGTTGATGCTGATGGTACGCTGAAATCTTGAAACCTACCCAACAAACGTGACAGCCGTAAATACGTCAAAGTACTGGCTAGTCAGAGGGCATCCCGCAAACTTCAGTCTCAAATTTACCAGGAATTGTAAGTAATGGGAGCAGTAAATGATTCCCCACTGGCCTTCCGTTTTGCCGTGGATGGTTCTAATTTCTCAAAAAGTTTTTTCGCTAATATCAGCCGCATACATGCGGCCCGGTACAATATTTGAGCCACTCTAGCTCAGAGAGCCGACATGCGTTCAGATTATACGGTGTATGTCATTAGGTCAAATTACTCACTGTTATACTATGCACCGTTATGCCGACATGATATAAGTTACCGGCTTCGGGGGCCGCGATGTGCCGCATGAGAACATACGCACCAACTGAAAACATTTTATCTGTGTCTACTATTGGGGTGAAAAAATTCAGTGCGCTTCACATTACATCCCTTGCCTCACAGTCACTCGTTATGACGGCACATACGTGTTTCGTAATCTGTGGGCTTACGCAAGTCATTCTCCTAACGTGCTCGTGGTTATATGGTGTTTATCTCTCGCTCTACTCACATTTGTACGTACACGGTATTCAAAGCGGGTTCATTCCGTTCGATATAACGATGTACAGTGATAGATGAGGAGTTACATAATGGGTGTAGAACATCATTCAAGCGGGTCAAAGTGCCAGGTTTTATTTATTTACCTGGTTCAAGGCCACATTCGTTCGTCATCAGCCAAGTGACCTAAATTTGGCTTGCTGAAACCTGCTGGTGGACCCAGACTGATTTGATGAAGCAGGTTTTTAGTGTAATTGGGTCAGGCTACAGTTGAATATGTACCACGGATACGATTCCCACAGTTCCGTCACTTGGAAATGGCATTATTGGCCAATTCAGGTATGTCTACATAAATGCATTATTGCAAAGCCAACTTTCATATTGGACCCCAAATAACCCACCACTATCAACATCCATGTTACCATGCGAATAGGTGAAATTGATGGGTAATATGACTATAACAAGAGGTTCTACCTTAAACGTGACATTTTGTCTGGCCAGCTTCGGACAATCACCTGACTATAGCAGAGTAGTTAGAAAGATTATCCGATTAGTTAGCGATGTTCCCGAAGGATTCGATAGCAGCCATCCGAAGGACTTAGAATTTGATCCATTTATACCCACATGAGGAAACTCAATAGGGAAGAGGGCGCCCATGCGGCTGAGGTTTTCAGAATGCGAATACATCCTTAACTTAAAGAAGCCAACAAGTGATGACATTTGACCTAGCGAAAAGGAGTACGTCAGCGAAACATCAGTGTCAATACTGGTGATAATGCCTGCGACGATTGCTTTGATGACGATGATAATGGTAGTAGTGACGGTGATTATGATTACTTTAATGATGTTTACCAGACTGTTGCCATGATGGTCAAGCAAGTTACCTCAAACAGTCGTCATCACTTCACCACAGTGTTCAGAATAGTCTTGTGATCTACTGAGACGGCAAAATTTTACACAGTTTCCCAAGCGAAACAGTGAAAGATGCGATAGAAAAATGTTTTCATATTTGATTGAGGTAATATAGTGAAAACGTTTCCATGAAACAATGTAACACGTCTGTTGCAACTTTAAAGTGGGACACATCAGGTAATAGTGCCACGCTTGCTCACCTTATTTTATTACGAAAACGGAGGGCCGCTTCCCATGGGGGTTGAGCTTTGAAATCCAAGACATACAAACAATATACACTAAAGCTGGAATTTTTATTGGTCTAAATCCTCAGGGAAAGCTGATAAACTGCAGCTCATATTAGCTAGTAGGAGTCGCACGCATTTTAATGGTGAAAGCTCCAAAGTTACTGACCGGGGGTTCTGATGTCCATTATAACGGTCCACCGCCCACGCACTTGCTGTGCATAAGGTGAAACTGCTGGGTGCACAGGATGAGTGCCATCCAGTGTGTATCTCTCTATAAGTGTCATGCAGCCACTTCATCTTTTGTGTTTTGCCAGCTGAAAGTCTCCCGGTCATAATGTTCCAACAGCAAAAATGAATGCCGGTGTACCCGACAAGAACAACATCGTGAACATCGGCAGAAAAAGTCGAACGACTCCGATTCACCACAGTGCTGGCTGAATAGCCCCCAATCCGTGCCTCATGCATTCGGTTGGCGTACCCATTGCGCGCCCACTTAAAAATGTCGCAGCCTTTCCTGGTTCGCAGTTACGAGCGGAGTTTTATATATATATATAT
>SJOL01007764.1:188536-242336 GCA_004794785.1 Opisthorchis felineus | reverse complement strand
TATATATATATATATGGATTTTAGAAAGCACTTCAGAACTAACAAAACATATAAATGAAGACAAACTAATAAATCTTGCTGCTGGTTTCCTTCCATAAGAGACTGTCTATATTCTCTCCATGAACCATGCGCGTGCGGAGCGTTCGTGCTAGCTGAGTCGTTGCGACTGCCCTCAACAACCACAAACAAAATGCATTGGATAAACTAGAGAAAATAGTTACAGAATTGCACGGAATTCGGAAATATTATCCCATGATGGTGTTAGGTGTAATTATTACCCCAACGCATGTTTGCCGATAAATTTCCCTCTGGAAACTGCTATCATTCGTTGGCCCCTGCAAAGACTCTGTAGTGATCTACAACTGCAGAATATTTACAAAAGCCACGTTCTAAAGTAGAGTCACTATGACAAACAACTTCGAACCGAATGCCAGTCAAAGAGTATGGTGCATAATATTGAAAGCGTTCTTACGGTTATCGAAGGCTACTTCTCCGACTATAATCCATTCCGTCTCAAAGAACAGTTTCAGTTCGACAAATCGACCTGTTGCAGTAGGATACACTTCTTCCAAGTTTGATTTCCGTTTGGTATCGGTTACCATACTCGGTTGAATAGAAGACAGATCTCTTACGTCAGGACCAGAGGAGACGGTCATCAAAGATAAATTGATCCATCGAGAACTCCAATTATATCGGTCTTTTTCTGGGTTGAAAATAAACATGGGTTGTGACTCGGAGAATTCTCCGGTCAAGCTAATTTGTGCAGTAATATTTCTCGGACAAGCAGCGCCGTTTCGAAAATCATTGGCCACAAACAAGCGAATTTGAGTGAAGTTGTAGACGCTGTCGAAGCGGAACAGAATTCGCACATTCTCGGCTTCCGGCCCGCGATTGCCATGATCTTTCGAATCTGTTGCAGAAGTTAGTGGTAGGTACCGCATTTGTCGTCTGGTTCGACTTAATTGAGATGGTCTCCTCCAGCCGACATATTTGAAACTCAAGAAAGGCCTGGAAGGAAGACATAATAAATTGTCACTGAAGGAGTAGCCATGGAAACCTCTGGTGCCAAACCGTGTTGTGTGTGTTTAAGTACCGTATGTGAGTATTGGAAAAATTTATCAGAAGATTGAAAGCAAGACATCTGCAATGAAATATGTTCCACCGGACTGCGAAGAACTGGCGAGGCTACCGCAGACTCATCGAGCTGTGCGAAAATTCACAATTTACGGTGAAAGTTTTGCGAAATCTCACCAACAACATTTAAGCATATAGCAGGAATGGCAGTACCATGGAGAGTATGCACATTTCCAGTTTATCGCTTTATATTTTTAGAAGCCTGGTGGAAGTCTACATTACCAGGACTCAGAAAAATAAATTCAGGAGGAATGGAGAGTGAAATTGCGTACAATGCCCAGTATTAATGGTCTTTCATTTGCATTTCTTTACTTCATATCCACATTACATGATCAACCTTTAATTCACGGTTTCTAGCTTTCTTCACAGCCTTACCTGGATTTGTCACGAACTGAGACCTAACATTCCTAATGTTACATCGTTTGTCGGAACAGCTGACGTTGTCTGCTATACAATTATAAGAGTTTCCTGCCAAATAAGTTGAGAGGCTTGCATTATAAATGTTCGCAAGACAATTGATTGCATAGTTCGACGTTATAAAATTACTTTCCTCTCATCAGAGGAAACAAAGTTACGAGGTAAGACGACACGCTTCTTAATCCACACCGGCTAAACTCTCACCCATCACCTCTAAAGACTCACCTGTATTAGCTAACCTGAAGGGATAATCCACACCGGGACTAAAGATAATCAGCAGCCGTGAGTCTTATTCATTTGAGGGATTATAACAACTCATCCTAAGCTGCTTACTTCAGATGATCTACTAGGGATTATGCGCCGAAAATAGCGGCTCATAGCCGATAGTAAATCATAAATACGACAGAGGACTGTATTCCTCTTTTCCGTCTGTTTGTTTTTATCGAAACGCGTGTGAAAAAAGGAAAACATATATTGAATCCAAACTGTCCGCCCAGTTTTCATAATAAACAGCAGACAAATATCGCAGAAAGAATAACAGTTACCTCATAAGGTGTGTGAGGACACTATGGAATTTACGTATGAAGTGGTGCGGAGTTACAAGCGCTAGGCTCCATCACCAAAATCTCAGAGTTTTCCATAGTGTTTGTGATATTTGAAGTGTGTCATTGTTTCTTGTTAAAGACTTATCAGATAGATGTCAAACACAGCAACTTCACTGTTCTTATCAGTCACTAACCTCGCACAGTGATGTCATTGGTTGAGTGTTCCATAGCCTCCTGCTGGATTCATCACTCATTTAATTAAATCAACTTAGAGAGAGCCTTTTAAAATTCAAGCATTACAAACACCATATGAAACTAGTTCTGGTTGGTTCGCACTCCCAGAGAACAGCGATTTTTTGTAATGTTTTAGGTCCATCCTATGGATCAGCATTATTCTGTGCCTAGGTTCAAAAACCAGGTCGGCAACAGATGGTACCACCATTTTCAGGGTCATAATCTTATACTGTTGCAGAGTTGCGGCCAGACAAGACACACGTTGCTTCAAGGCCATACGACAGGCTTGTTTCACGTGAGGTAAACACGTCGCTTGACCTGTGAACGAGCAGATGTTGACTATTCTTAGTAGTCACACACAACGGACACGGTGGCATGTGTGATCTAGCAAAGCCCTCTGAAATAGCTGATTTACTAGAAACTTAGTAGGCGGTTTGTAGTTTTTGCCTCATGAGACTCCACACGTCAACTTATCGAGTGACCAGAATTGTAGTAGTACAAGTGAAACATTGGTTCTCAACAAATGAACACGACGATTCAAAGAGGACTCGCAAACGACCCGAATAAAAGTAACAGGACCTAATGTGCTGCAAAACAGCGCGACAAGAAACGCATTATGGGAAGCACTTTCCTGTCTATACAGAATGTACACCGCCTATCATCCCAAAGAGTCACGTCCTTAGATCACGATATTCATCCAGTCAAGTGGGATGACAATGTAGAACCAAAGAAAACATGCTAAATGATAAATAGCTGTCAAACTGATTCAAGTACTGTGACGGGAAATCATGAACTCTTCCGTAACAACTTCACTACCGGCTATAGTCACTCCCACTCTTAGTCTCACTAATTGCTGAATACCGCTCAATCTAGCGAGTTAAAATCATCCGACAGTAATAGACATAAGCTCAAGTGACCCTTAGATAACCAGTTTTCTGAATGTGTGATCTGGGTCTGGCGATGTGTTTTTGCTATTGGTCTGATAAATGGGTTTTTCAACCGGATCCAGTAATGCTCGCGCTCGTGGCGAATATCGTTCAATGCAAGGCTCAATCGAGTTTAATAGAGCCCCTTGTGTGCAAGTTTTGTCCTAGGCAGTAGGTGGAAAAGAGGTAGAACCTACCCAATATTCGTCAGTGCTTCAATATCACTGTCGGAAAGTTTGCCCAGACCACCGCGTAAAACCAACGAAGATGGGATATTTTGTGAGTAGCCCGGACGGCCAAAGTCTGTCAGGACATTGTGCAAACCGGTAGGTTGGAAATCATAGCTGTTGTCTTGGAACCGCATCTGACGTGTAAGCTTCCGAGCTTCGTAGGCATAACTTGGCAAAATAGAGTCGGATAGTAGAGATCCTTTTGGAGATTGGTATTCGATGACCCCATCTAAAGTAGATAATGGTTGGCCAGTGGTCACACATGATGTTAATGCACAACATACTCAACCTACTAGGAAACTCGTAGGCATTGAACTATTCTCTGTTTGCAGTATTTCATGAATATTCAAAGACTAGTCGGCCTATATGAGCAGTGCATAGGTGGGGATGCTAGTTCATCTGGCAGTAAGGAGTATAAGCTGAGTTTCTGCACCGCCAACCTTGAGTATCTCTATCCTGGGTTTTGGTTAGCAATCGTAGCAGGCAGGGTTATTGGCGCCCGGATTTTATCCATTGGACGCCCAGTCGCGAACAGTTACACAAAGAGATAAATGAGCCAGAAATTAGGTGGAATTTTATGCATAGAAAGTACGTCGGGTTACAGCATGAAGGCGGGGCAGAAGAATGTCCCAGTCCATCTGGAAACTGAACAGCTGTCTGGCGCCAGACAAACCATTGAAATTGAAATGTGCCTGTAAGTTTAGTAATTTCAGCGGTATGCTGACATCCATAGTACTATTCAAACTCAGTTAAATTAAAAAAGACGGCATTTGTTGTATCAGCCCCGTGTATCAGACAATACACTAGAAGAATTAGTTAGCGGTACGCGACGCACGGGAATTACCAAAAAATGGCCTTGTCTGCTATTGTTGTGTGGAACACTGTGGAATTGAATGCCCCCAGGTGAGGGGCAGCTGTGGAAATTCTCGGTGGCTTACTAATCCAAGGTAACCAAGTGTGATCAGGAATACAGACCAAGGAAATGAGAAACGTCACAAGGCGACATCAAATGAATGCGGTGAAACATAGGAGAACGTCAGCTATCACTATCATATGGGCAAACATTCCTGCTGTGCACTTCAAATTTTCTCGTTGAGTGTAACTGACAGAACCAAATTTCGAAAGACGCTTTGATGTCATAAACCAGGCTTGATGTTTCGAACGAAAGTGTATTTCCCATCTTCTCCGATTAAAATACAGAATCTCACGGTCAACCATAATCAAGGGAGCAACTTCGAACTCACTTGCACTGCACCCAAGAATTTCCAACTTCAAACAAGTCTTGGTTGGTTCTAAACTGAACGGGTAAATTCGTATATATCGCGCGACAAATGAGGGTTCCATTGTATTGTAGTTCTCTGTCATTGCATCCTGATTTCCGTTGAGGCGCTGTCCGTATGTTGGGATGTGTGAGTGGAGAGCGGGAGAGTTTAGGAAAGTCGTGCATGATAACACACCTACGCAATTTAAAGACGCCTCACCTAACCAATCAAAAACTTTAATTTAGGAAAGCGTGTACTAGGGTGAAATGTTCATACGTATGTTAGCATTCGTCATAACCGAAAATTCGGACGAACCGTAAGAATCGAAGCCCCGCTCCCGTAAGCAACATGCGATAATTGACCGTTGATGCATAAACTGTCCAACAAGACCTGCATGTGTCATCACTCCCCCAGTATGGACAAGTGGTTCAGGAAGAATAACTTGCAAACTGCAATAGATGTGGTGCCAGAGAGCTGAGCCCCCATCAAATAATTACTGGATGACAGCAAATTATTACAGTCCAATTAAGGGTGAAAATCCGGAATAAGACTACTACTCGGAAAACTGTCGGTTTCCTTTATTTTGGTGATTGTCTTTTAGGCACACTTCCTGTTTTGTTTCGACCCCAAACTATCAGCAGGTGACCAGCTGCACTCATTTGTAAAGTAAATTGGCGTTAACGCCAGACTCAGCTGAATCTCCAGTTTACCATAGTCTCCAGTAGAAGGTAGTGCACAAATGTCGCCTCATGCCTCATTTGGCAGAACAATCGAGATTTAGAAGCATTTTCCTTTGAAACAGCTCACAAGTTATAGGGTTGGTGAAGAACATCCTAAACGAGAGACTTAGCTGAGTCTTCCTTTAATACCGAAGTGACTTGTAGGTGAGTATATTTCACCCCTTACTTGCAATTCGGTATTCAAGCAGGACACAATGTTGTTGGAAGCTCGGCGACTGTACCTGTCTGAAGAGCCACAAGGGCGAAGTCGGTGGTGCCCTGTTTAAGGTTCTTCAGGAACCTTGAAAATAGCATTGTGTCCATAAAATATGGTTAAATTTCTTGAATATCGTGCCAAATATGATGCGAGGTAACCTGTTCACAGAACACTGAGTAGAAGGTCATCATAAGCAAACCTCTCAACTAGCATTTAGATTAGTCTGTCTTTAGTACCAACTTATTTCGCAAATGAGTGAATTTCGCCGAAAAGTAAACAACAAACTTCTCATCCATATCAGATACTTCAGTTCATGCGTGAACGTTTGCATCTCCCGTAAAAGGAAAACTAGAACATATTCCAAGACGCCTCATTTTACGCTACTGAGTTTTTTTGGGTACATGTTTTCACATGTCAGATTCTTAATGAAACTCAAAAAGAAACCTCGTCCTACTGAACAGTACAACGCATAAAGATAGCATAACCAGCCTCACTTTTTACTGATTGGGAGACATGCATAACACGTGCGCACCTAACCACTTCACTCAATTTCCAGGAAGCGAGGCTTTTGAACAAATTAAATGTGAGATGAACGGATTATACGAAACTACTGGCTGGATAATTATGGGGTCAGTTCGACGTTTGTTTTATTAAAGATACTGCCTTGAGCAGTGAAAAGGGCGAAACACGACAGGATTCACCAAAATCATACACTGCGTGTGCGTAAACATCCTGTAATTCGTCCACTGAGAACAAAGCATCTGAATGTTTTCGCTGCTACTCCGCTCTAAATTCTCCCATTCCAGTTCAAGTATATTGCGTGCTGACTTGCAGAGAGTTAAGCCATTCAAAAATGTGAATCATTGTTGGACAAAAAAAAGGTTATGAACCCGACCAACTCTCCTCACACTCTCAACAAAAATAAGTACCTCTGAAGGAAAAATAATCCATACAGTGATTGAACCCTCCATCCGAGAAGTCGTCACTCGAGCAGCCAGTCAACAAGTGATCATGTGATACGGATTACGTGACTAAAAAATGAGTGGCACTATGTCCTGTCTAACTGGAACTTAAACAAACGGCTAATCTGTCGCTCATGGACGAAAGGTTTCATTGCTCGTCCACCAGCCGGGAAGTGGAGCCTGAATACTCTTCGGCGTCCATCAGGTGTGCACCACCGACGATTTCCGATAAGGATGAATCAACTGTGTAGTGCTTTTTGGCTTTTCAGCTTACGTTGGCTTCATATTCACGAAGGAATCTCAACCACAGTTGCCAAGTAACCAGCTTAGAATGAAAAATCTCCGACTAGTCAAGTAAGCCTCGTTCTAAGAAATCAATACCCGAGGTTTCAGTCAAAAAATCACCAAACGTGATGTGTGCGGTTGGAAGCATATAAAACCACGTACTGCTCAAATTCGAGTGAATCGCACCGCTGGCCATCAAGCAGTGGCCAAGTGGTAGAGTTCCTACCCGGAAGGTCACGACTTGGGATATCCGTGAGGCCTCCTGATCTGACCGATTTGAACTTTCCCAAAAAGAATTGCATATTCTCCATTTTCCTAGAGTAGATCGAATCCAATTGCAGAATAAAACCCCAATTTGGTACTGTCGAACACCTCACAATAAGAATATTTTCACTTGACGTAGGTAGGATAACTATGTGGGCCAACCGGCCCTCACAATAGGAATAGTGTACAATATTACCCTGAGACAAAGAGGTGTATAAAAATGTCTAAAGACTGGGACTTGAAATTTAGGGGCGCGAATTGGACTGATGATACCTGTCTGATGAAACTGCAATATGCAAATGACTTTAGTGGGAGCGGAATAAAGGGTTTAAATGTAGCGTATCCTGTAAATTTTCCTGCATTGTGAGTCGTGATAGTCGAAAATTTCTGGGTTCTCACCTGCGTGCCGTTCTCCTTACGATATTCAAACCATAATCCGGTTCGTTCCCTTTGATATTTAAGATAAAAGTACGGTGTCGTTTGGCGTCCCTGTATAAACATAAGACGGCAAAATAGATAAAATACGATGCTCGATTCGTTTAACATAGTATAATATGTAGGACTAAGGCTATACGCCATAGCTGACTTGTAAACATCTATCATAAAAGGTTGAAGGAGCAGATAGAAGTTAATGGATTTTTCCTTTACAACAGAAACAAAAGAGAAACTGGTCTTGTCGCTTTTGACTGCATATGAACAACGTTCTTAATGGAACAACTAGCCTATCCTCGTGACAGATTTGGTCCATTAGAAGGACAAGAAAACGCTATACATTAGTGACCAGTTTCACATAGCTCAGGGACACCAACGACCCCATCGCTTCAGACACTTGCCAACCATCATTCATCCACGCGCCTGTATGTGTGACTCAGTTAATGCCGTGTTTCCTCCTCAGGGAGGGGGTAACCAGAGGACTGGCTGTCCCACCTCCTGCTTTGGCCACACAGACCCATTTCTCCACGAACAAACTGGTTGTAAGGAAGAATTGGATCAGTGACAGTAACATTAGACAGAAACATCTCGTGATCGAAAATACATAACGGCGGCAGCGGTGGCATTGTCGGCAGCTGCAGATGCCTAAACTAAATGAATGGCGGTCATATCAGTATGGGGGAATCAAGGGTGTACTGAGCCAGAAACACTTTTAGCACCGTCGCTATTCTTTTGTTGACAGTTGGGGTGGCCCTTGAGTATAAATACTAATATGATCTTGACAAAATGACGTCGCACAGCCGCATGGCGGAGAAGATCAGTAAACAATAAACAACAAACAACAAAAACATTCAGAATTGTTTTTGGAAGCGGTTTGGGGAAACGTTAAAACGTAGGGAGAAGTGGCATGCACTCGGGTCGAAAAACATCCGTGGGAGAACTAGACAAAGAAAACTGTTAGAATACAGAATAAACTCAGCATCTCCGTGAAAGTGAGTGGGACCATAAAAGCTGGACCTCCGAGCTATGGTAATCAGCGGCAAGCGTTCTTTTTCCACCGCGCATTTAAACATCTGGCATGATTCATTAGGTTGTAGCCAGTTGAGTCGTTTGTTGATTCGGTAGAAAACGGGCAGCGGTTATTTTTAAGAAGGATATATCCGCACCATAGCAGGCGAGAGGCAAATCCAAGAATTGAAATATTGTCCTAGGTTGAAAGCGCAAACAACTATTGCCATATAAAGTTGCTGAAAGTTGGCAGAAGTTAGGAAACACGAAAGGCTTCAATATATGACAATATGTCTCTCTTGTCTTCGCCCTACAAAGAAGTCTTTAAGCATTTTTTGCAAGCCGCTGCGGTTCTGGGGCTCATAAAACGACAGGATTTTTCCATTTTGACACGCGAAGGAAATCTACAAGGAAACTTTGCGCTAACAACGCTTGAGCTCAATACTGGCATAAAATAAAGAGAATTGAAACGCAGTGAAATCAGTCACTGATAACTGCATAGTATGATCGCGGGTTTTATGGATTATATATATATATATATATGTAATTATACATATAATATATGCAATTCCAATAACTAGCACCAAAGACGACTTTTCAGGACAGACTGGTTTTCAGTGCAGGATGAGGTCTCAGTCAGGACATCAAAATCTCGCTAGATTTATCAATAGGCTCCCTATGTGTACGGCCGATTTTCTGCTTTAGATGGAATGTTCGACGAAAATACCAACTCAATTGCCACCCTCCTAAAGACACCTGAGATGAGTGCCGAAAATGTCCCTTTTGATCTTTAGTTCCCAGCTGAATAACCACCCAGGATATCATTCACTGACGGGAGTAAGCGAAAAGCACAATCCAACTGACTTGCTAAGTCAACTGAAAAAAGTATCACAGGGTGAGTGTAACAATTTAAGGGCGACTGATCATCAAGAACACCTTTGTGTGGAGAAGGAACACAGATCCTCAGACCAGAGTACGTGAGGATCAGATGTTCATGGATCATCTTGTTTACAAAAGGCATCCTAACTTCCATTCCTTTTGGTTTGCTTCTCTTATCGCAGTAAGATCACATGGTGGTTCTGCCCATTTACATTCACCTCACCAGTCACGCTCTCAGCATTCCAAATACCTGGTGTAGTTTCCATGGCTGATCCACAGTGGCTTACCCTCCGGGTGGTCGTGCTCCTTCTTTTCTCACAGTCCCTTCCTTCCTTTGCTCAATAAAGTGTGATATGGGGAGTTTATCACCTATTTACATGATTGTTCTGAAGCAGTGATCTTCATCACCAAAATTGGCGTGAAAGTGCGTAGCACACCAAGCAAAAGGGTTACGAGGCTGTAGACACAGCAGCTGCTTCCAATTAATGCGTACACAGCGTCTTCCTTATGTTTATTTTTAACGCCATATTGTATCCCGAACGCTTTAATGAGTATATTTTCTGTCACAGTTGTGTGAGTAGCACTTTACTGAGCCGAGTTTCAGTCTTGAACGATAGGTTTAGTTTTTTGTACCGAACAAACACTGAAAACTTAATGATAGAAATGGAATCAAATTGATCCTCATTGACATACTTCAATCTGCCATTGTAAAGCACAGCCTAGTTCACAAACTGATGTTCTCCCAAGGGTTTTGCAAAGCCACAAGTTCGTATTTATACAATGACATTCATGAAGGCTAAATAGCAAAGTAAATCGAACGTGTGATCAAAATCTGAATAAAAAAATTCACACTGATGAGTTAAACAGATGGGGGACCAAATAGTTTTGTCACCAGGCATTTTACACTTTCTACATCTCTTCGATATGTTAGTATCCCCAGCGAGCAAGTGAACATTGAGCGTTTGAGCAAATGGCCAGTTGTGACAGGCAGACAATCGTTGTTCTTCTTAATGCAAGTGTGCCTGCACTAAACGCAGACCAACAACCTGATGATGGAAAAGACGTACTGAATGGCATTGTTGACATGAATTAAAACTATTTGGTTGTTGTCGCCGATACGATGTCCGCGAAGTGAAACTGCCTGTGACAGCCGCTTGGAATCTATTTGCTGAATGGTTTCGCGTTCACAACAGAGTTTATTGTTATTATATCAGTTGTGAACGGCTGGTGACTAATAAATAAACATCTCGTTGATGGACAATACGATAGGCTGTATAAGGTATTTGAGCAAAGCCACAGTATTAGATGGTATTCTGAAACGTTATATAGGTGCACACATGCAGGGAAGTGTAGAACTAGTCAACCATTTAGGGAGAGGACGAACAATGGTTTCGTCAAAAGATGGTTGCTGAATTTTGGTCTGCTTCACAACAAAAGTATGCAGACAGTGTGCGTAGGAAGCAGTAGAAAACTGAACAGCACTAGCGGTAAGGTGGACAAATTGGACGTTTAGCGTTGTTTTTGAATATAATGCAAGCAATTAATTAAATTTGGTCTCTGAGGGTTTTCATCTGTAGACTTACACAGTACTAGATAAAATACTGGAGAGAGGCTTCAGAGGGTCGGCGGACAAAGTGCCGACAAACAGATAGAAAACACAGTCGTATTTGTTATCGGTCTGTTCCGCATGAAGAGGTGTGTCGTTCCGTCACTGTCCAACACTTTTTGTACCTGGTTCGCCTATGACTGATTGCGCGCCCAGTAGAAAAGTTATGATTAAAACTGCCTTAATTAATAAACAATCTGAACGGACTTCCGTTCTAATCCACATTTAATGGAATCCAAGGAATCCATTAAGTTTTAATGGATGTTTACAATATATGACAAACGGTAGCAAAATTTCTCGGATCAATTTGACTATTTCACAAAATTCGGTTAGCAAAGTAATTTCATCAGTTTTATGGCTCGTTATCGTAGACGTAATTGCAGCTTCAACCAAAGGGTTGGCCGTTTCGTGAAACAAAATGTGACATTTTTCTGTTGGATTTTAAAAAATAATATGGAATTTCAAGGTTTTAAAGATATTTCTAGCTAAACACTTCACTTTTTCCATTAGGCTCTAAGCCTACACACTGTTTCACTAATCAGTGGCACAACTGAAGGCCAAAATTTCATTCACTAACACAAGCCCCGTCTTAGGTAGGCTCTGACAGAACGCCTTATAAGTTTTTCTAATCATTCAAAACGATTCCGCTTGATAATAATTGATGCGGCAACACCCGGAAGTGCAGCTCTAAACAGCCCCACCATTCCAAGCACCTATTCGCCATACCGAAGTGACAGACTCGGATAAAGTTTCGTGTGTATTCAGAATGATGTGCCACGTTAGTATTATTTACGACGTAAAATGATCACCAGTTGAAACGATCAAACCCAAGTGGGTGCGCAGTGATGCCACGCAATAAATAAACCAAGCAAATATAGTTTGAATGATTTCAGTGTACCTAGTTATATGCACGGCACGACTGTGTCGGATTACTGGCTGCTTTATGCGGCTGTTTTTCCCAAGGATATCATCGACAGCAATAGCAATGCGTTTCTGCGTTAGACGTTACCACTGTCACTACCATAGACTCATTAGGATAAGAATACTGGTTACACCTCAGGATGGGAGATTTCAAGATATTTTATTTGTGAATTGCATCGTCCAATGTATAAGCCAAGTCTTGCTAAGATATTTGCGAAAATATGCCTGTTTACATTGGCTGAAAGAATACCTAGAGAGAGAGAGAGAGAAAGAGAGAGACTAAACGAGTTCAATGCTTCATCAACGCTTCTGCTGGCCCGATATCACTCAGCGCCGTAGTGTGCAACTACACTACACTGTGCACACTATATTTGCAACCATGGTGCTTACAACCGAAAATATTCTCATGACACCCCGGTCGTAGCTTGGTGTCACCAGCATGGTTGCCTGACTTGATGCACACAGCGTGGCGAGTAAAGAAGAACATGCTACTACTGACGCCTCTGTTCTAGACTTTCGCGTATCCCCTTGACTACCCTATCCCACCCAAATTTGAATACTGTCCCTGCCGGTTCCAGCACTAGACCTGACCGATTTGTTTGCCATGTATTACGCCAGGCCACAGATTCTGCGCGTCGGATTTCAGTAACATTCCTAAACACTTCGAAGTCTGATTTCAAAACCCGAAAGCTTATTTGCATAGTTGGCTTTAATGTTCGCACACTGAAACAAACAGGGCAACAAGCGGCTCTTGCTCTTACGGTGGATTCCCTCTGCATGGATATATCTTGTCTCTCAGAATCAGGGACCAAGGTCAAGAGCAATGTAACTGAAACGACTGCCCCCATCTCTTTCGGGTTCTGGTAGCGCAACTCTGGTTATGCGGAGGAAGCTACGGTTTGGTTCGTCGAGGTGGATATCGAGCAACCGAATGGAAGCATATCTATTCGGTTAGATATCCGCTGATAGTAGCCTCTTTGTACGGCGATGAAGCATCAGTGTCAAACTGATGTTGGTGTCTTTGACGAGGATAATGAGGATGTGGAACCACACAAAACTGAAGATATCGTCGTTTGGGGTACTGTCACCGGTTTCTCGGCTAACGGGTTTACGAACTGACTGATTAGAAAGACCCAGCCTATTCAAATGACATCACCTTTTTATTTAGGTGGGAGACATGCACCGAATATTTGTCCTACTATTGGCTTTATCCAACCTGTATGAAACATATAACGTTCAAAACCATTTTAGCCCAACAACGTGGGTCTTCTGAGGAGGGCAGATGGGTTATATAAGTTGTCGCCATTTCGCCAGAAGCATTCCGAATGTACTGAGTCATTTGGATTCAAACAACACTGCGCTAGTTTCGGTGAAATTACGCTGGAAAAACTTGTCACTATGCATTTATCGTAGGACCCCAGGTCCCTCTCCAGAGACGGATGAACAATAATTGTTCGAGCACTGACTTCTAAGATAGTTCTATTTGAACCTACAACTTTTCTTTTCTTTAGAGTGAAAACTGAACGAAATCTCCACACCAGTGTCTCCGAAGTTACAATTACGGAGGTATTTTTTCAACAGGCACGTTGTGCTAACAAATATCACTAGTGGAGTCATTTACAGAATGGTAGAAAGTTTAGCAGTGTCTCACGATTTTTTACACTTTCCATATTTTTGCAGTATATTGTATGTGTTGCTTCCATAAATTCGCCTGCGTTCTAATCCGCTGGTAAATAATCCTCTATTCCTTTTCGCAAACACAAACCCGGAACCTATAGAGCTTTCACGCACCAATTACTCAGGGATTCGGTTCGTGCACCCCGGTTTACGCACCATAAACCACAGCATAACTTCGTTAACCGAAGTGGCATAAAAGACTTAGCTGTGCAAAATAGGCTGTTCATCAAAATAGCTCAAACTGACGACTGTTGTGAACAAACTGTTGGAACAAACCTGCATGTAGCCTTGTTCCGGTCAGATGTGCCTGATTAATTTCACTGTAGGTGACAACATGAAAAACTTGCAGAATATTTGTGAACAAGTTTACGGATCAGCGGCTAATCTCGCCGCACTGAATGAATTCGCTCACAAGCGAGAGTAACTTTCACAATGTTTCCCGTCCCACTTGGTTGAACGGGATAAATCTTAAAATCCCGGATCACCTAGTAGCAGTGTACATTTCTTCAATCATTCACCTGATTCAATAAAACCACAGCAGAGGTTTTTTTATACGCAAGGCAGTTCATGCTGCCTTACTTGACAGGCATTGGCGCCAAATGATCGTTTAAATTCCAAGAAAATAAATGTACCTAGAAGTCTGCAGGGACTGCACCTTCTGATGAGGGGCGAAGTAGTCATTAATCAAAACAGCAACGCGTGAACTGCACTATCATTGCCGTAAATCTTTGGATGATCGTCAACATGGAGATCCAACACACTTTTAGAGTCTCAGAACAGCCGAATGCACGACTGTAAGATCGGTTCCTTACAGCTATTGGCAGTAAAATTGATGGCAGTAGAACTCAAAATCCATAGATTTGAATGGTCCTGGAGTGAGAGTCGAATTCGATAACTTCAGTTTCACAAACTATTTCGATACTGGTTGACCTGAATATGGGTTGCAAGCACAAATGATCGGACAGCGTTTACTCAACCAATTTGGTTCGCCTCATGATAAACGTCATCCTATAAGTGAGAGACAGATATTCATCCAGCTGCATTCAAAAGCTGAAAAACAAAACAGTTACTGCTTTGCTGGCAGCCTATCGCGGCAAAATTCTGGTACTCTATACTAAGTCTATACATTACATTTGCGTTTGCAGACTGGTAGGTAATAAAGTAGTGAGGGGCTATATAATCAAGCCATAAATAATGTGTTATATGGTCCGTTAATCTCTCAAGGAAATGACACGTACTTTGCTCTGCGCCACACGTCCTTTGGTAATGATAAGTTTGATTACACTTTGGCGTCCCAAGTCAATTTGAATAAACTCCCGCAATTCTGTGTGAATCACTGCATCTGGACACCAGGCACGTTCCTGCAAACTCACATCAGATGGATCATCTCTGAAAGAAAGGAAGCAAATGGTTGGATGAGTTAACTACAAAGCAAATGTTGTAACTAACAAGCTGTTTGAACCAGCGGTCAGAGGATGTACACAATCGGGAATATACCACCTGCTTAGTGAAGAATGTACAACAAATATACAAAACATGTAGCACTCCTGAGTAATCTCACGATTCCTTGCAACAAAAGACAACCAGTACTGACGTTAAGAGGAACAAGTAATTTGCGGTTTACGTAGATTACCTACACTAGTCTAAGCAAAAACAGTCTTTGATAAACATTCATTCGCCGGTAATTATGTAGCATAAACAAACTAATCTTTCGAAGCATACTCGCATTATACCTGGTTACCCGAGTCCATCCCCACCACGAGCTGCATTCTGATCATTTCATATATATATATATATATGTATATATATATATAAACGTTTTTAGCATTTACCGTTATTTTTACCATATAATATAGCCAGTAACCTAACAGTAGGGTTGGGGTGATAGGAGAAGGGAAAGTACGTTTTCACCTAGGTAGCCAGACTGTTCTCTTTCTGGGAACGCCTTGTCTGAAAGGTGTAATTCAAATAAGTTGGAGAAAGAGTGATTTTGCGCTTTTCTTGATAAAAATCTTCGGAGGAGGTGCATTACCAAATCGGATGCTTTAGTGGTACCCTATTCGGTTTGCTTCACCTATTTAAATAAGTCAGATTAAGAGTTGTCTAGACCTCTATGTTCATTCCGTCCAAAACAGAAACAGTGGTTTTAGAAATCAGTGCAGACAGTATGAAAATAAATCGCCGTATTGTGCATTGGAGATAAGCTCCCAAAGGTTGTCAGTATTTGATTTGTTACTTAGCGGATTTGCATCAGGACACCGTATACCATCATCTGGCCGCCAAATCGGTGCAGGAAAATTTGAAACGTATCTATGCAAATTTAGATCACATGCATGTACAAATAAACGACTCTCATTGAGATAGCATTTCGGAATTTGGATGTCCTTCAGGCAGGTAAGCTTGGAACTTCGCCTTTAAGGAGGATTCCAACTTAAAGCTATTGTGAATTAATTCGGTAGTGAAAAATCGATCAGAGCCAAATGGACAGAGAGCCGAGATTCCAGTTCCCTGCGCCATAGCCTAAAAATTAATATTATATGATTTCGGAGGTTAGAGTGTCTGAGATTAGGATACCGCAATTGAGATGTAATATGAGAGGCTGAATGCAGAAACCGTAAAAGTGAGTGGACATTTTCGGTTTGTATTTCAGACCACATGAATTACAGGTTGAAACCCTTTTCCGAAAACCGATGGGTGTATCGGCCGAAAACTGTTCCTTCGGAAGTGCGGTCGCACCAGGAAGCTTTGAAGCCCGACATTCGGTCGTGTAATAATAGTGCGGGTTTTTAGATTGGCAGCAACCCTAACCGCAAAATGTTATTCCATTCAGTTCCAGTGGATTTTCCCTATTTTATTTATACTCGAACGCCGGTTCTCATTAATTTAAATTCGAGATTTTTTGCCTTACAAAGCCACATCCCCCAAGCTCAACTGATCATTGCGCTGTGGCCGTCTCAAATAGAAAGCATAAATGTCACCCATTGAGTGTTCAAACAAGGGAACCAGCCAACAGAGAATATCACCCAACTGATGTGTGTTTTCGGTTATCGATTTTTCTAACTCTCATGACCTTTTTCTTTCAGGATGTCATAAATAATTTCTCTCGTTAAAAAAGTGAGAAATCCTTGTCATTTTCTAAAGCAACTTCGAACGGTGACGTGAAGGTTACAGAAGCAATGAATACACCCATCCAAATACTACTTGCCGGGATATTTAGAGTGTATAGAGGCCGTTTCGTCGTACCAATGCTTAGTATAGTTTGCTTATCAGTGATCCGGTCTGAATATAATGACGCGGCTAGCCAATCTGCAGGCTTCTTGTAGCAAAACCATTGACCATATTGCCAACACCACGAACGATATATCAAACTGGTCGATCTGCTTCTTGTGCATCTGTGCTTTCAAACCCGGTTAGATGAGCGCCTTTGAATGAAATGATGATCAATTTCTTGACTAAAAATTTTATCAGTTTGCCTAATGGGGATCGAGTTCGACATTGTGCGGCCTGTCTTACTTAGCGCACTCGACCGCAAGTTTACCTGACCGTAAAAGTCGGCAAATCGGTTGCCCTTCCCAGACTACAGTATAGCACTTAGAAGCATCGACTGAGGGGTGTTTTTGGAGCTTGCCTCTTTCAGTCTGTTCACCCTTTTATACGTTCCCAGTTTTTTTCATCCTGTGCAAATATCCTGATGATGTACTGTTTGGCCACATGAGTGGCATGCTGGAAGTATATAAACTTCCAGATCAGGCTTATTGCGCTCACGATTTGACCAGTAACATTCCTGTCCTCACAGGTAGGGGTTTGTTTTTCATGATCCTCAGTGGTGAAACACTGGAGACTAACTATCTCATGTAACACTAAATGATCCCCTCATACGGAGTCCAGTTTAACCAAAGGAAAATGTTGTGAGTAGAAAGATTATGCATTTGTCTCGATAAAAATTACCTGCATTTGCGTAGCCCCGATGCTTCATTCAAATTTGGCTCGAATTTCAAGACTGGGCGATGCGCAGAACCCATCACCTGTCTCACTTAGCACATATGCTTTCTGGAACAGTGTGGATCCGCTGCATTCTCCGCTTCGTCACGTCCTTTAGTTTATTTGCATTCAAGTGGATTCTACATAGCCTGCTGCCTTGATTCTCAGTTCTTACATTCAGTTAGCGCTTTTTATGGTAGTCTAACGCTAATTGGGAAACGCTAAACCACAATTCGGCTGCATCAGACTCTAAAACGACTTTATTCTCGGGACATCAAATGATTGTTTTAATCCATAGGACACGGATCTAGCAACTGCGGTCGCCCGGGCTCCTACTAAGCCCAATCGAAGACACTCCAGAATTTCTGCTCGGACGCATCCTTTGTTAACGATCACCCAACAAAAGTACAATCAGCGTCGTAGACCAAACACATTTTCTTATCCCGCTGCGCATGTTACAGACACGAGAACGTGTGATTCACAAAGGGCAGCACGACCTTTGACCAAGTCAGCCACACGACCATGAAGGCCCACAAACACAAACAAACATTGCTGATAGCCATCAGTCACTTTGGTGGCTGCCTTGACATTTGGTCGACGCTGTTGTCGAATCGTTTTTGCGCAGCGTGGATGTTTACTGAGACGTCAGTGACCAGGATCAAAACCGAACGATCTGGGCTATCAAGAGGTGAATACTTCAATCGGGATAAAGTTCGTAAGAATGAAGGTTGTCTAACATTACTGATGCACATTCACTGAAATTGGTGCGCTACGGGTCGTGAGGGCTCAGTTATTGGGGTTCTCAATTTCTATGGTCGATGGCAAACACACTGATCAAAATTGGTTTGAACAGAATTATATGACAATAACATTCCACAGCACTTTCTTTTCCATCAAACACGGCTTACGCGAAACCTTTGTCTTATGTTAAAACCTAGATCAAATGATTTGTCAGCACATCTCTAAATCGGCCAGCGGCA
Source organism: Opisthorchis felineus (assembly GCA_004794785.1). NCBI lineage: Eukaryota > Metazoa > Platyhelminthes > Trematoda > Opisthorchiida > Opisthorchiidae > Opisthorchis > Opisthorchis felineus. Next base: position 223,657 of record SJOL01007764.1, on the reverse strand, counting down.
AGCTGAAAAAAGGAGGTATACAAAAGGCGGAATTATTTCCGATACACTTTGCAGTTTTGTGTCTCACGAACATCCCCACACCAAATCACGATGGAGTATTTTTGACACCTTATCGGGGGTTCAAGTAAAATATGATTAAAAGTACTTCGATCTGAATGAAGCTTCACGATATTCCAAACGACTGGTTTAAGAATGCTTGAAGCAAAATTCAGTATTTTGTACGATCATGAATGTCACCATATTACCTCCGAACAAGATGATAATGGCCTAAATTTTCGTACACTAGAACATTTGAATGTAACACTATCTCGAAGGGAACTAATCGAGTTTGCTGGAAACTTCCGAAAGCCGACGACTGGTTCCGCTCTTTTCGGGGCTTCTCAGGTAGGCGCCGTCTCCGAGTTTTCGTCAACGCCATGCCCTATTTGAACTAAATTGAACGAAATTCACAAAACACTCGTTCGCACGCCAATTTAGTTCTCACGAGAGGCTCATCTGAATCCCAGATAAATCCTTCGTTTGAGATATTGTTCAACCGAATGGGCAAACGAATCTGTTTCACGAGTAACACTTCATTTAACATTGTAGTCTGGATGTAATCCCAAAGCTACAAACAAACCTGATGATTAATGAGGAACCAAATGGGAACTATACAAGGTACTTGTTTCGGATGCTTACACATGATGATGTTTGTCTGCCATTGGCTACGTATACCACGCCGAATGGCGAAGCATCATAATTTTCACGAATTTAAACAGCAACAGATTTCGACGGAATTTACCTGAATCCCTAGTATACAATGTTCAAGTTCAAAGCAGTACGAAGATGGAAGATGTCATAAAATTGATGAAGCAAGAGGTATCAAATGGAAAATGAGGTTGTTCACTGTACCATCCGTATTCATGGCCACAATTGACACACTGAGCCGTGAAACAACTCATCTTTTCGGGATTCTCAGTAAGAGTCAAATAAGTGGCACGCATACAGAGGAGTGATGATTATCGCCCGAATATCAGAACTCAAACGATGAATCCCGAGGGTTTGCGGGATACGTCTACGAATAGACCGATTTCCCTTCCGGCTTCTGTGTATCAGAATTTTCGGTTGCCTGTTTGGTACCCGCGAAACAAGCCCAGATCAATGCAAATGAAATACAATTGCAGTCATTCATGTTGTCTGGGACAAAGGGGTACAGCGCTTGTCAGCGCTTAAAGATCTGGAGTACGAATTTATTGTAGACGGAGGACTGGTTGCTTGCAAAGGTTATCATCCTTTCCCCCAACATGTGTCCATGTCCGGCAAGTGTGGAAGAGAAATCTGGTTTGCGAGTGGCTCAGAACAATACTTATGCAATTTTGCACTGCAAAGTCAGTCAGTCATGCTTGTGGGAAAAATCTATAAAAAAAAGAGTTCGGCTTTATCCCACAGAAGACCCCGGGGTCGAAAACGTCTTCATAGCCTGCAGCCTCGGTCAAGTGCTATGCAGAAAACTGACAATGGTTTCTGGTGTGAAAAGGACAGGAAGCCTTCCACTACCTCCAAAACGAAGTGGATAACTTGAATAAGGTTAGGTCAGCTTACGGCTGCGAACAGAAGATAGAGGTTTGGCAGTTATCTCTGTTCCTCGAGGTAGTTCGCGTTTTGGCCCACAGTGGTTGCATCATTTGTTGCGAGATTTTCCATCGGTTGGACAACAGAGGAAAACAACGAAGAAGGTTGTTTCCCCTGGATTCGGGGTATGACTTGTTACACCTAAGCTCGTGGTCCATATTATTACTGAGATAATAATCTATTTGGCGGCACAGTAACCTGATTATATATCCATGTCTTCTAGTAAGTTGAGCAACCAAACAAGCACTGTAATATGTTTGAAATGTATAATGTTACACGTAAAGCTGCAAAATTATTTTAATGCATATCTCGTGCGATTTTCATGACATACAAGCTAGCCGACGCCGTCTGGATGTACGTGTAAAAATGCTAGTTGGCACACAGAGTGTAGACCAATCTGGATTGTCCGCTTTTAAATGAAACCTCCAAAGCGACAAGTTTTTGGTGGGATTTATGAAGGTCGCGCATGCTTTCATTGTGGCATTTTCTAACCGCATCCTTCAGATAAACTATTGTTGTTTATGGGTGCGGCGTTATGTGCTCCACGGACACCAGTAAATTTGTACAAATCTTCCTGAATGGCAAAGTACTGACTGTTGGCGGATAAGCCTAATGATACAAACCTAAGTAGAACAGCTGTTCGACTGGGCTAGTAAGAAGCAGCACGATCTGTTAACTCCCATGATGTAGGGAGAAATAAAAATTTGCCTGTCGACCAAATAGTTGTGTCGCAATCAGAAGGCTGACTTATGTTGGTGTACATACAATGACAGACAATCAAAACATAAGCAACACAGCCTGGTCGCCGTTTTGAGCGGAAACTGATGGCTTTGTCTTGGTCGCTACTTCTTGTCGGCCAAGTTGTCCAACACGGAGCGGCTGTGTTCGTGACACGGACCGATGGATTCAACAAGATTTGGATTCATACGAGATAGACATGGTAGATAATAGCCACTTTTTCTGATTGTCACTCGGAAACATGGGATGGGATGGGAAATGAAATGAAATAAATGTCTTAAAATGCAGGATTCGAAATCAAGAATGGAATAGGCTAAAGGAATCATATCCGTCTCGATATTACAAGAATATAAGTAGTGGAATACGCTACTCATAAGGTTGCTGAAAACGCTTCGACAGCTCACGGCCGGTTTCGCTCTTCTTAGGGTTCATCAGGTAGGCGCAATCCCCGAGTTTTCGTCAACTTCATGTTCTACTTGAACCCAAATTTCATGAAATAAGCGAAATACACTCAGTTGCCCTGTGTACCCGGAAAGTGGTGTGCTTCGATAGTCCATTGGTCCAGTTCGTCGCCCAGTAGAACTTTAAAGACGACCGGATGGTTTGGTGGAAAAAATTCAAGTGAAATTTTTCGTGTAAACATTTCTTTATACTCCCTTTGCGCAATTCTTGATAAGCCGACAGTGCCACTCTATTTTCAAAGTAGGTTGCCAGAATCAGATCACTTCTAACTGAACCGTGAACAAGCTTGATAGGTTATCCAATTCATGCAGCTGTTATAGTTTACTTCAGCTTGGTTACTTCAGCTGTAGGTTACTGGCCGAGCAAAACTTCGCTAAAGAGATAGCGTATCAACGTCATCCAGATGCATATCACATGACAGTAGCACTCAAAAGATTACGAGTGGGGCGGTGAATGGATGATAGCTTTTCGCAAGTGGATTGTGAACATGTTGTTCCCGATGGGCGAGAATTCGGTCGTGCCTGTTTGCCCCTCGATTGATGACGAAAATTTACCAATGCAACTGGCAAGCCTGGCGTTCAAATCAACAAATAACCAATACACCCAAGCTCCCAGTGTGCTGCAAGTGAGGCGTTGAATGTTGAGACCTAGTGCAGAGTGACAGCATTTAAATCTTGAACCCTACCAAGTAAGGTGCAGTGTAGAGAATCGTATAAAACTATGAAAATTTGCAGCACTGCTTGTTCTGATAATGGAACACTTGAATCCTTACAGGTAGGTCAGCACAGAGGTTAGCTGCGTCAAGGCAGTATATTAATCGATGAGCATTCAAGTCTAATACTTAATCCTTCAAACAAATCCAGGGTAGATCAGCATGCACATTATAAGCGCACCCTTAAGAATCATCATAATGGTATCACACAATTTCTTATCCAGTTACCGTTGGTTGTTGATACCATTCTATACTGATAAAACGAGAATAACCCTTGATTTTAGTGTACTACAACACAGGTTCGAAAAGACGGAAAGTACAAAAAGCCAAATGGATCAGCCATTTGGCTTTCAGTTCCACTTTGCTACCATCAGTTTGCTTCAGCATGCGTCACACGTAGCTTTACGTGAGACGACGGTGATTCCTCACCAACTAAAATTCGGGCAGGCACAATGTACGCAGACAAAAGAAGCAGGAAGGTATGCCGCATATCACAAGCACACGCATGACAGTACACTGTGAGTTGTGTATCAATAACCATTGGGTTATCACCAATAAAATACTCCTTTTTCAATAGACCATCCTCGTAAAAGAACAATAAAAGGCCTGTGATAGATTTTAGCACCATGCAGAGATGAGCCCACCGCTCGAATCAAAAGGCAAACTTTCGGTAAATTCTGGTTTCCAGTTGAAAGATTTCAAGGCAGAGAGTATATGGTGGAAATCAAACGGTTGGGTTTCGCAACCTTCTTGTTTGGCGTGCCCAGGAAACAGCCACATGTAAGGCATGGTAACGAAATAAAGACTAGACCAGCGGCCAACAGCCCTGAATCAATTGATACTCTTTGAAAATCGGCTGCGAATACTGGAAAACGTATTGTTCTCATAACAGAATAAGGTACTTCGTACTTTGGCTATCAGTAAGGCAGTGCCAGAATTGACCTGCTCATTACGCTATTAATGGATAATGAATAATTCATGTAGTGGGTATGTTATTAACAAGCTGATTTTACATTCCACAACTTACAAGTTGTTTGTAAAACGAATCAGCAAGTATACTCTATAGGACCTGTTGCTTTTGTGTTGTTCTATTCGTTGAGTTACTACTCAGAAGTGATCACACACTGGACATCCATCTGTGAGTGATGAAAGAAATCCGAAATTTCGAAGATCGGTACAGCACACTGAATGGGTTTTGTATCTCCTAGCCATTGACTAAGGCAGGACAACGGGGTGATTACTGGTTATCTAGATTGTAACTTTTCATTGTTATCTATGGAAGATCTGGTAGTTGCCGGGCAAGTGACCCCAGAAGGAAGCTGTGAGAATCTCGATATTATTAATACCAACCTAATGAAACACGATGTCACAAGGGAATTGAAATCTAACCACCACTTGTTGATAAAGACATGGAACATTCATTTGGAGAGATCTTCACCAAACTAGATCATCGCTTTTAAAATTTAACGGGAATTTCCACAACAAAAATGATGGAAAGTGATATCTGTCAGGCCAAACAACTACTCAAATCAGTGAAGAAAAATCCGACCATCTGCATGAATACACTTGTTGGCCTTCATAAGTCTATTATTTGTTGAACAATAAATAATGCTAGAAACACTGGTTCATCATCACTGGTAGAGAATGTTTTTCGAAAAAGTGTTTATCATTGAATTCTTTTCACGAGATTCACATACTCCTAGTTGGTCCCTCGAGGCAGTCTTTCTTGAGCAGAAGAACCGCAATTTTGCTCTGAGACACGAGCTACATTCTACGACTATTCTTACTAATAGTGGAACTTCCATATTATTCTGAAAAAATGTTTTCATATCCCTATTAAACTCCGTAGCTGAAAGGTCTCCTTAGTATGACTATCTTCAAATACCGGTACGTGCACTAGCTGGTCACTGCTAGGGTTATTCAGCGCAATGAATTTTTTCTGGGCCAGAACTGTATCTCCACATTCGGGTGAGTCGGATGCGTTAGTCAACTCACTAAGTAAGCACTGACTTGTAAACGAAGCTAGTGTTAACGGTGAACTCCAAAGAATGGTGAACCTCTTGTTAACACCAAATTAACTTGCAATTCTGCCATTCAAATAGAACCTACCCAAACAACCCAAAGAATGGCTAACAGACTGTCCAAATCTTTATCGACCTTTCAAGTAGTGGCATACAAAATGTAACCCAGTCATTTTCTTCCATTTGGCTTTATTCATTTTGAGGAAATTGCTCCTTATTTCGATTACGTAGACTCCAATAGCAAAAAGGCAACTCAAAAAGTCGTTGTAAACAAAAGAATCAGATGCTTATCTCATATTAAGTAAAGGGTAGAAAGAATGGCGGGGGCGTGGTGCAACGAAGCCCAGTGTCCTTGGGGAAGTACAAAAACAAGAACTTTACACGTTTGAGCAACACTGAAGTAGACGCATCTGACAGACCTCTTGGAGGTGGATATACTCGACGGAATCGAACTTTGTGAATCTTACTCATGATAATTCACCCCAAGGTATTTGAAGGAACAACCTCGGATAGCAAGTTATGCTTGAAAGTGTAAACGATAAACCCCACCAGAATCATTTGTATACCGTATCTTGTGACATTCCAGACGAAGGGCAAGGAAAATAATGTCGATCCAAGTGGATGCACAGATCCGGCACCACGCAGTTTGGCCGCAGTTGCGTCCTAGTCGCATAGTTCGTCTTCCGCCAGCCTTTCCCTAGTGAGGCTCTTGAATTGAAAACAGTGTTCTACATAAAAGGTACTGTTTTCGCATGCGCAATACAGGTCGCAACCAGCTGAGATATTCTAACGGTTCTAATTCGTTAGAAAATGCTCGCTTACGGATCACTTCGTTGAGTGCGCAATTCGGCTATCTGGTTACTGCTAAGCTGCGTGGGTAGTGATGATCATGTGCTTGGGGGCTTTCGCTTCAACTCGGAATAAACATTTCTCAGGGCCGTGATATAGGGTTGCTCTGAGTCTTTTCTTGCATTCGCGATTCCTCCGTTTCTTTGAAGCTTGTTTTCGGCCCCATAAATTATACAAGTCATCTGGTATTTCTGGCGCTACGCTAGTGCGTGCATAGACTTTCTCGGTCACAGTTAAATCGCGGCTTATGTATTTGCCAAAATACACGAACGATCCACAGTCCAAAGGTATTCTTTATAATTTTGAAGAGGCACATGAAGTTCGAGTTCGTCACTCGAAGCCTTGCAAGTTGAACATGCGAAATTCGTGCCGAGACAAGGTAGACTGCACTGCCTGATGGTTGCGAATGACACAAAACGTTGTCAACATTGAGCTGATCCACACAGTTCTAGAGGTGCCACTTCGTTCCCTTGATTTGTGGGTTTCCCGATTGCAACAGCGGCAAAATTGAACCAGGAGGGAGAAAGAGATCCGTTGTTGTGGATAGGACGAAGTACGGAATAATTTTTGGGTGATTCATTGCAAACTCCTGCGCGACCATAATTTTTAAGACGGAGAGCACGAGTTACGTTTGCAAACCCTAGAAGTATTCCCCTATGTTCATATGCGTACAGTCAAGGGCCGATTGGTAGGAAGGGGTAGTTTATCCCCGGTATACATTGCGTTCCTCAAGCACCGATTATCTGGTGGGAATCCCCCTAGACGCCTTCGCCCTGAAAGTGGGCGCTGCAGTATTAGGGAAGCTAGTGACCATATAATGACAGATATAAGGTTTATACTACTTCCTCGGATCAGTTTTAACAAAAAGGGATAATAGGTGATTGGACTTCGCTTCTTATCATACGGCCACCTTTCCGAATAATTTGAAACAGCTCAGTCAAAAAGAAACCTTCTTTGAATGAAGATGATAAAACTTCATCCGACTAAGCAGTAAGGACGCTTTCAAAGGCTACGTGCGCATTGGTATTTCATGCTTAGTGGACCTAAAATAACAGACCATGCCTTGATTTTAAGGTTCCGGTGAAGGGCACAAGTGTCATGGAAGGGCGCCAACAAAAATGTGGTTTGAGTTTTCTATCCAGGTGGGTTTTTTCGTATTGGATTTCGAATATCATCTCATCACTTGCCAGCAGGCAGTTTCGTGGGGACGGCGTCGCGGATAAGCAGGAAAACGTTTTTGCATTCACGCCTGCCCTAGCCCCCAATCCTTGTACTTTCTGGTTTCAATAAGCTCTCTACCATTCGTAGGCAGGTTCCCACGTCTCGAGGCTGCCCAAATGAACTATGCTCCGAGCTGTAGCGGACACAGGAGCCTTAAAAATGCATTCCAGTTTCAAGAATTTGGTAAATACTAAGAGATGGAATACACAACGATAGCGCCAGAAACCATGCAGTCCTAATCGCTTAACAGCTCGGATGTTGGAGGCCAAGCCAGACACGGAAACCCAGGATGAACTGTTCGAATTCGCAACGTTAAATGTAAGCAGCAGCGGGCGCAGATGTGACCACCTAGTCGCTGACCTGGGTGCCCAGCCGACACTCGACATTTATTCAAGTGAAAGTCAAGTAGGACAGGAGAGGAAGGGTGCTGAGAGATGGCATACGTCAAGAGTCACCGGTTTTCACCTATCTGTCCTACTGTATGCAACAGAAAACAGACCTACCGGAAGCCTTGAAGCAACGACGATGAGGGTACTTATTTTGTGGTGCTTCTTGGCTGTATCCACGTCGTGGTATTTCCAGCCTTTGGTTCAAAAGCCCGCCTAAAAGCTAGCGTTCGTTGTCGAAGAACTATCAAAATATCCTAACAGTTACGAATATAACGCTATTCATAGGTTTGACTGAAACACATCGACGGGCCGTCTCAGATTTCGTACTTTTTCCTGGTCATGATGTAGGCATAATATCCGAGATTTTACCAACCGTACCAAATCTATACAATCACCAACAAATTACGTCAGTGTTAATGAAAAAGTCAAAGGAATATCGGATGATTTTTTCCATTTATGGTGTTGTTTGCACGTGAGTGTGACTCCACTTAAATAAAAACTTCTGTAGAAGCAGGAAGTAGGACGGATGGAAACTGCGGGGCTACCTTATCATACTGAGCTTCAAGAAGTGTGAAAACGGCATTGAGCTGCCTCATGGGCAAGGCTTTGTCAGGAAGAGTGCGTTGCGTTCTTAAATATCGCCCTGGCTGAAGCATGTGGAACATGTTCAGTTAGTGATTAGTGTGGACAAAAGATTCAGCTGATTTTCAGTTGAGAATCCCGTCACTACCAACTTAATTTGCATAATGTTTGTGTAACTCCTGGTTATCTTTCTGGTAGTCTAGGAGGCCGTTTTCTGTAAGACAGGCCATCACCCAATGAACAACCTGGTAGAAGAGTCGCTAGGGATGCTACGCCGGAATTATTCAGTACACAGCTGGATGATTCGCTGCCACACGCAACCCGTGGCGCCTCAAGAATAGCCAGTCTCCTTGGGTCTATAAGACCTTCGGGGATAGCAAAAATCTCTGGGTAAAACTCAGGTCATGTACCTGAAGGCTGCGTCCATAACAAGTCTTTGGTTACCCAGACATCTACGTCTTAAACGATCTTTCGGCACCCTTCATGAAGCTTATACGGTGTTTTCGTAATCTCTGTGTATCACATTGAGCGTATCAAAACCGGCCTGATTTGCTTTCGGACTCTTCATATGATTTGTAATTAGTGTAGGATGGGATAGCTACCGGATTCCACTTCTATTTTCCCAAGAGTCCCAGTGGGCATACGTGTGAAAAAACTCATTCATAACAGTGACCGTTTGGCTCCGCATAAACCACAGTACATTCCGTAAAATCTGGGGCATTTCAGTTTTAAGGATAAATAAACTAATCGCAGTAAAAGTGTTGGTCTTGCCACACAAATACCTCCATAAGTAACAAGTTTGCCTGATCGGTCGTGGTAACTATACGAAGCGTTCCACTGCAGTTAGTTAAAGAAAAACTACGCAGTGTTGCAGTTCGCCCGGCTGCCCGTCAAGTCTCCACAAATGTCCATCATTCAGGTACAAATGTCAGTTGCACTGGTGGTCATTGACATTCTTCTCAGCTACAAAAGTACAGTCGCTGGTATCCAGTTTCTCGCGAACAGACTAAAATTTATTGTGTTAGGGTGGTTTGTGTGGCTCAGTTACTAAATGATCTGCACTGGCGTATACCCACCCTGCATCACAGGAGTCCTGCCAGGTTGGATAAAGGGGTAGGTGGAAACAAAATCTGCTGGTTTCCCAGGTTGGGCGACTGGTTGGTTAAGATTTGGACTGTCCGAGTAGCCTCCCGCCAACCACTTCCGTCGTAAGATCAAGCTTTTGAGACAAAGGCTTTGGGTGAGGTTCCTAATCGTCTTCTTATGTAAATTTCGGAGACTTGGTAGTATCTCAGCAAGCTTACAAATGCGAAGCGTACAGATAAAAGTATCTTTGTACGATCGCCTTCAACCATCGTCACGGTAGTTAAGCGCCAGTATGTAGTATTGGCATATTACTATCAATGTTTATGACTCTTATTATTGTTTTACGTACCTAGTTCCGATAAGGGCTCCAAGTGTCCACCGTTCATATGTCTGACTCAGAGGTGTCACTCTAGTGACTGAAACTGACAGTAAATAACTTCATGCTAAGACCGGCCATTCCAATATCGTAGCAATCGCTGACGGGAGATTTTAAAGTGGTATTCACTTTCAGGTGCTGCATACGAACGGTACTGCAGACGTTCCTTCTGTACATGTGTGTTCGGCACCTGAATGGAACCATTATCCTATTGAACATTGCACTTCAGCGTCCATTTATTCAAACAACACAAAGTGTAATTAAAGACGCATACGTGATTCATAAATGAAAAAAAATACGTAGAAAAGTTGCGTATCTATTCCACCTACAGTAATCTGCTTGAGACAGCCCGATTATGCTAGCTCTTCTGCATATTTCTTGTAAGTGTAAGGTGACTTTCTTAATTTCTTAACTTACTGTTCTTTGTCCAGAACGTTGCAACGAAAAGATTTTATGATGGCATTATAAGCCGCTCGTCACATGTTTCCTTGTGACCAGTCTGAACCCAAAGCAACATTTCGATGGAACTGAAGCCTTAGCACGCCTGCTGTTGTGATAAGCGGTAATCGAGTACACAATATCAGACACCCGTGTAGTTTATTACATGTTTAGCCAGTGGTTGCATCGATCAGAGCGCGCTTGTTTTTTTCAAAGGCACATAAACTGGACACCTGGAGTTCCCCTCTAAATGACCCTCTGAAAATTAGGAAAACGACATAAAGTTTAACCCATAACATATCAAACTGGCTATGCGTCATTCTCCAGCAGTTCGAATTGTTGATGCAAACGAAAGATAAGACTGTCTCAAGTCGCACACTGCAAAACAAAACTTATGTGGTTCAAAACTATGTTGCAAAAATGGACAGCTGCCACCCTGAGAGTCGCGGGATTTGTGTGAAAACATCGAATGCAAAGAAACCTCACATTAGGTCTCTCGCTAGTGTGAACAAGGTAATAAAAACAAACGGCGAAATGCAAAACCAGCGACACATGTGGGACAGAAGAAGTGAAAGGGTAACTGTGGTAGTTTGAATGGAGGCAGAACAATGTGGTGTGTGTCATGGAAGAGATTTCAGCGTGGAAAACTACAAACGAGCATCGCCGCCGATTCTCACGTGATGTGCCGAGGAAGGTGGGTCTCGTTTGAAGGATTACGAAACATGCCTGCAATAACGGTGTTGTCTAAGCTCAGTATAACTGTAAGTACAACCGTCAATCAAACAAAATGTTTCACACGGCAACCAGCCAGTTGTTTGCTCTCTGGTTTTCTTTAGCCCAGAACAGCAGAAACCATTGGGTGATTGGCATGGTGGCTGCATCATTCCTAGAACGTGTATGTCCACTAAAGGTCGAAATGTCGAACATCATGCAATAACATCAAGATGCGCTTAGCTGGAATAGGAGGCAATTCTCCATGGAACTTGGAGGAAAAATACACAATGTCGAACTGAAGAGGAATTATCGTCTGAAAGCTTCTTATTAGCAAAACTAGATGTGGGCAGTTATGACAAATATCCGTTAGATTTCATTTAAAATATCAGGAGCGTTTAGCTCTATTAAGGCAATTTAGAATAACTTAGTCTTCCACTTAGCTTGTTTCCATTTGAACCACTGGAACCACTGGATTACTGTCTGATTGTTATACGGGTAACCTCATTAATCCATTATTTTCCGTCATCAAGATAACCAAGCGCCTAATGCATAAATATATGACTTTCGTCCAGACAACTATCTATAAGACTGAATCTCGCTGTCTAAGCGGATCATGGTAAACCAGGTAAATCCCAGAATTATCAGTTTCAGAGAAGCCGCCGCTTACTTGATTAGGATGCATCCTTTGGATTCTCGCGCGATGCACAGTTCGAAAGTTATTCGTGTTAGTATATCGCAAAAGAGCCTGTAGGCCATAATCGAGCGGATGACAAACAGTGTTATGCTTTTCCTATCCGCCTCTACTTACATCAGCTAAGAAGAGGAATTCTCTGCGCTTAGCTTAGTCTCCCATAAAGTCAGACTAGGAGCACAGTTTTTCACAAAAGAGTTGTTCATTTTATTGTTTGGATTGGATTACAGTATCCCTAATTGAAGTCATAATTCCATTTACAAGTTCTTATCTTTCCACGCAGCCCCCCGAACGAATGATTAGTCAAAAAGCACACCTCAGATGTGCGCATAATCCTATTAGTAGCCATGACCTAGTGTTCTATATTCTTCATATTCCGTGTGATTACAGTGACACTAAATTGGCGAGTTTGTGGAATCTCCTATTGATTTTCTGCCAGAAATTATGTAACGGATCGAGATTCCATTGTGTGGATTTTAGATAACCCTCCTTGGTTTTAATATCAGTAGCACGCTACGGGTGCTCGAAAGTCAAGAACCGTATAGTATTGATTCCCCCTTCATTGGTAATCACGTGAGGCTTACTTTTAGAATTTCATACACCCAGTCCACAACAACAACACAGAAATTTGACAGTAAGCAGAATTCACAGTTATTTTCACACCAGAATTCCCTAAAATGAAGATTCCCTGGGATGCCCCGCATTCCATATTATACTGATTTTCCTGGAATTGCAAGTGCTAAGTTGTGTTCGAGTAATAAATTCTTGGAGTCAGGTTCTGGAAATGTCCCCCTATGGGGCTTTAACGGAGGGAAACCAGGATCCAGTCGATTGTGGGTTTCGGGCTGTCGTCCTCTACTGCTCCCACAGAATGTTCTTTTAGTTTTGCATCAATAGGATCTTCTAGCAAACCACATTATTGGGCACATTCAGTATTGACAGCAGGAGAATATTCGTTCACTTGCGCATGAGGCTCGATTAAACATGGCTTCGCTAATGCTTCCTAACCGTGTCGAAAAATACACAACCTGAGCTTGTCAAACTGGGATGGCGGTAAAATTTGTTTTACTTCAACATACAGTCATAAAAGGATTCTCAGTTTGCCAAACTGAAAATTGATTGCGTTAACGTCGCACTTTGCTTCCCTTGCAATCGTCCTCATCTACCTAAAATAAATGTTGGTTCACAAAACCAGAGCTCTAAGACCAACCGCCAAACTACAGCTGTCCCGTGACAAGCCCCATGAATAAAACAAACAAAAAATTGTTTTGTGGGATGGTTCTACTAATGTTCGCATGCGATAAGTTTTAGATTCTCATAGGTGCTCCCGGGAAAATTAAATTTTTTATGCTAGTATTTACCGGAATCCGGAAATACCACATGGTAAGACCTTCGGGCTATTGAAAGTGGCCTCAAGGCCAGCAAAGCAAAACGAAGTAATTAGATGTAGTTTGGGGAGGAACACGACAAATATCAGAATATTCGAGTACACAGATGCTGCCACAACATGCAGCAGTGAAAACCTTGTTGTTGGAAAGAAAATTAGAGCTTTCTGTTCTCGGCTTGAAGATTTTCTGCCAACGGACTTGTCAACTTTACCTATCAATAACTCCAAATGACAGGTACATTGATGGTTCAACATTTTTGATGTGGAGATAATTTTGTGGTTTTGATTCAGCTGTGACGGACTGGACTTAAAATTAGACTAGTATTGCCGACAAACAATAAAATAAAGCCACTCTAGAACACGGAATGGTTACCTTGCCGCTGAAGCGCCGTGTTGGAGATTGAAAGCGCTTGAATGCTCAAACGCCGTGTCTGGAACCTGGACACGATCTGATAGCAGTCGTGAATTGCAGGTGGTCGCCACTGAAATCGGAAGGGGAAAATTTCTGTGAGTCGACCAAATGTTATAATAATTAAGAATAAATAAGAATAAGAGGCGATTGTTTCGTGAAATAGAACTTGCCTAATTTTTTTGGTGATCAGAAAACTGTGCTGACTAAAACCCTGATGATACATTGACAAGTGCTGTAGAACTCAACTACCATAGAGCTACGCTTTTCTTTGTACTCCACTATCAAATATTCCTGCAATTCATACACTTTTAGCCCCATGAAACTCCGCCTCCATGACTATAACCTGTTAACTAGATCGAACCTGCGCGTCTAAACCCTGACAAGCAAGACCCCAAGCGAGCGGAACAGCAGGGGTGTCACTAATGCAACATATTTCTTGCTCCATTCGGGCGCCTGAAAAATGTTAAGAATCTGCTCCCAGGCATCTGACCGAAATGGTGATATCAGTCTTTGCAGGCCAAGTTAAGGGGAACAAACTTCAAACAGCATGTAGCTTAGATTTTGGGATCTCCAGTGGTGTGGCGAAGATGAAGTTATGACATTCACAAGGCAGTAGGGTCTGAATTTTAGCGCGTGCCTCCATTGTTCACCGTTCTGGCTAGATTGGTCGCTTACGTTGCGTGAAGCTACCTAATTGATGTCAATATGCCGCAGTGGTTGAGACGCAAATCCCCTAACCAAAGGATCGGTGGTTCGAACCCAACTAGAGTGCCTCGACGGCCCCTATCTAAGCTTCGGTAATCTGGCATTATCTCAGCCTGACTGCTTCCTTCAAATATCGCTATTAAAACAGCAATGTTGAATCCAGCAGCAGTCTGTTTTTAGAGCAGCGGAATAACTAGTCGAATTCCAAACACGAAATCACACAATTATTTTTATTGTACAATTATTATTTTCCATCATCTGCAATTTGGCAGATTGCTAGTCAGATTCTAAAGTTCAATAAAGGTGAGATTCGCGTGTTCGTGCAATTTTTTTGCGTACCGAAATGTAAAGGTGAAATAAAGAGTTATGGCTCGCTAATGGGATATAGGAGCTACATTGAATCCATGATGTTCTGGGATATTCAGTTGTGCCCCGTTTGACCAGTTGCACGAACATGCCGATAACTATACTGGATAAATATGATGAGATAAGCTGATCTTGTAGCACGTACTCTCCGAGTATCCCATTTATTTTGTAGCGTCCTGAACAGTAATTCGCGTCCCCTCTAGACATCATATGCTTCAAGCCTTGAGAGATTATTTGGCCTAATAAGCGAACAAATCACAGCTCATACTCCGATTTCTGACATTTCCTTTTGTAGGCTGCATTCAGCTACGGACAGGGATGTATGGGTGCTATGGAACATGCAAGGGGTGAGAAAGATTTAATCCTGAACCTAAACAACAGCGCTTGACCTATGACGGATAAAACTGACCGGTAGATATTGTAGCTTGCGTTTTAGTTCATGCGTTTCATCTGTTTAGAAACATAAATAGCGCGTAGTTCTTGGGGGTAGCCTGCAATATTCACAAGTATAGAATGGTTAATTTTAGATGTTCCCTTTGAAATTGTCGAACTGCACATGACGGGCAGTACGACTATTCCAGGAACCCAAATATGCAGACAGTTTGAAATCCAAATAAAAGCCGTTCTCAACAAGTTAAGCCAATTTCAGCGGAATACACCGTTTAGTACCCTACATATCAGTTAGTTCTCAAACTATTATCACAGATAGTCAAAGGATTCAATGAACGCTGGCGACAGTGCTCGATGGACAGCGTGAAGCGCACTTGTCACAGAAGGAAAATTCATTTATGTTGTTGTAATTGAATTAGCAGCGTTCCAAACAGGACAGTTTGTCACCGACAATACAAAAACGACGGACAGGAAAGAGTTGACAGTTGCATTCGCCAGGCCACGCCACGCCACTCAGCCACAGAGCGTATAGCTGTCCCGTATAAAACCTTCTGACGGCCAGCAAATTTTGACTTGTGTAGAAAGTGGGAAACACTGCCAACTGACATCAACATCAGCGTTATATTTATAGAGGAATTCGTTCTACAGGATGACCCGACTCTCTGCAGTGGCCGAAGTTTGATCTTCAGCAGTTGCCGAGGTATTCAAGAAAGATTGTTTAAATATACCGATATCACAACTAGCTCCACTGCGTAGTAAACAATGCCCGGAAATAATTCAAATAAATGATCCCATTCAGGGAACTCAAAATCGATTCATTCATTATTCTTGAACGAATTATCTGATACGATTTCGTAAGTGCATGCAATCGCGATTCAAGTAAGACTTTTCGTAGTGTCCTTTTTCTCAGTCAGAGCGATGAGAAAACTCACAGTATAGGGGCATGGAATGTGCCTTGAGATACCCCAAGCTTGACGGTCAGTAACCCTCTGGTGACCAACACGCCAAACAGCTACTCTTCATTTTCCGCCGGACTGAAGTACTAAGTTTGCTTTCAGCATTGCAAATGAAGCCGACCAATGACAATCATGAGCTGAACCACCCTGTTTGTACTCACGGCTTTAAGTTAAACTACCAACGGTCGGCAGGATGCCGTCTCCAACAGCGCTAGATTTAGACGGCTGATAATTTTTTCTTTCCCCTCTGAGTTTGCTGCACTTCAAGTCAAGCCGGATTCAGTTCTCGATTGCGCTATTCATTTACTTGTCTGAAACAGAGTTCAAGAGAATCCCTCTCTTATAACAAGAGCAATTTGAACCAAGCCATTTGATTGGATTCTGTGAATTATCCAACGCTTGGGGTCCACCCTTGATAGTAGCGTTCTTCGTACGTTGAGGCGTCACCTCTACTGTGTAGTCTTCAAAATATTATCTTTTCAGTGCACTAGGACGTGACTACTCTACGATTTTTTAAACGAAGGATTTCATAGCCTTCAGGTGTAATGAGCTTAATAAGTGGCTGACCTACTGATTATGATGTCTTTGATTGAGTACCTTGATGTGCAGCACTGATGGGCAATACCTGATGCACGAGACACTCATGTGACAACCAGTAATGGTTTACATCTCGATCGTTTGCTTGAAAAGTGGGCATACACTAGGATCACTCGAATCGGAGCTAACCGGAATTGCTCAGTCTGGACAACATACGTTGGCGTAGCGAATCCCGACGTTTGTGGCGAAGATTGGGGGTGTAAGAAACAGAACTCGTAATCGATGGGGCATAAATAACTGCAACACTAGCCTTACCAATAGAACGCGCACCAACGACACACTGAGGCTGAGGCAAAAGGTGAACTGTTTATGAACAAGAAAGCCATATTTTATTTGAGGAACATGTATTTAAGATGTGATTCTTTGAATTCGCCAGCTTCACAAGCTGAAACGAGGATCTATGGTCCATAACTAACAGCCTGAAACTTTATCAAACGATCGCATGCCTGGCTCATCTACGCCGACACGCTCATTCCAAGTAAAACGAAAGCGCTGGTTTGACTGAGCTTTTCGGGATCTGGTCAAAAGTTTGCCTTGTGCACTTTCAGCGGTCGGTTTCGAAATACCCGTTTGTTTGAGTTGCATTGTGTAACGCCATTTGATGGTCCTAGGTGGGGCTTCCGTTTTGTCACCTTCAGGGGTCGCAGGATTTACCAGAACTGTCGAGTGGAAACGGAGGTGCATGGCCTTTAGGTAATCGTTGTCGTCTCTTGATCACTACTGCTTCTGGAGCGCTCCAATGTCAAATGATTTTCAACTTGTCGTTCACTACCAGAAATCTTATGAAATGGTGTGATGCGCCACAACACGTGAATTTCTGTTTCCTTTCTATCTACCCTGACAACATTCACTTTGACAAGGTGCATCACAGGCACATCGTCCTGCTGCTAAGTTACTTCTTTCTTCCATTCCTTGGTAGAAATCATCTCCAATTCCCGTACAATATGACTCGAGTCCAGTGTTTCCACCCCTTTGGTGTGGACTCACCAGAATGATTGCACCAGTACAGGAGAACCATTGTTCAAACGAGAGTCATGTGAGTATGCATTCTACAAAATTCTGCAACCACCAACATCTGAAATGTGGCTGATGTTGTACAAGAAAAACCGACTGCGTGCCACTGAGGCTTAGACTAGCGTGGAGGATTGTAGTGCACATTTCCGTCACCAAACCCTCCAAGACTTTATGCAAAGGTTGCCTGTTACGTCTAAAATATTCTTAACCAATACATGTGCAAGAACATTTTGGTTTCTGCCTCCCAACTAAGCCACAGTAGTCAATCCGCTCAAACTCAATTGCTGTCCAAGTCCGTAATTTTATCACGTTCACTTGGTTTGTACTTCGAATTTTATTACGAAGACTTAGAGTTAACGT
Source organism: Opisthorchis felineus (assembly GCA_004794785.1). Taxonomy (NCBI): domain Eukaryota; kingdom Metazoa; phylum Platyhelminthes; class Trematoda; order Opisthorchiida; family Opisthorchiidae; genus Opisthorchis; species Opisthorchis felineus. The sequence goes on along the minus strand of SJOL01007764.1, from coordinate 205,580 downwards.
CAAGTGGCTTCCATAGCATAAAAATCCCGAGAATTGCTCTTCATCACTAAATCCCGTTGGATTTAGCAATAACGTAGACTACTGTTCGGCAAATATCGTCCGTATTGCCAAGGGAACTGATGTAACTATGGCAAGACGAAACATCACCCAATATCGAAACAGACAAGCCCAGATGTGCTGGGCGCAGGTAAGTAAGTGGCTCACAGCATGCCCACATAGCAAACTGTGTGCGCAGTATTGATATTACTTGAAACCTGAAAGATGAGGACCAACAACCAATTAGAATACACTCATACGGAGTTCGAAAGCGGGTCGCCGAATGGCTGGCCACTATCTCATCCACAAGGCCACCCGAGCGAAGCATATATTCCAGTTTTACAACTGGTTGTGATCACATTACCTTCACAGCATGTTTTACTTTGTTGGTTAAAAGTTAGGTCACCCGAAAAATTTTCTCACACCAATAGGTTCTACGAAAAGTGAAGTTGAGTCAATTTTCCCAAACAAATAGAGGACACGCTGCTGCTTGAATTTTATCGGACATTTTAATGCGTTCAGAATGCTCTCTGTGATCTACTGCACTAGTCAGTTTTTCGTTTACCTTGTTTTAACGTCCTCCCCGCGTACTGTCGCTTTTTGACTTCGTAAAGACAGTGAACTAGAAGCATGAGGAATTTTATGATCAGCTTCGGGGTTTCGGGAATAGTGGGGAATCTCTACACCCGTATATGCCAAAAAACTTTTCTTCATACCAACTGCAGGAATGTTGTACGAAAAACAGTTAGTTATCTCGGTCGGCCGAACGAACTTTTCAGAAAAGACATGGATAAGATCATAAGATCATAACAGGCTTTCTTTTGATCAGTCTTATACCTCACTATGAAGTTATTGTCATTCAAGTCGAAGGTGCTCTTACAATTGCTTTATCAAGCATCCGAGGTCAGATAAATTAACATTCGTCGGGGTTGTCGTCTGTTACCACAGGAGCAAACCATAATTGACATGATGCTGACCGCATGTAATTTCAGCGTATTTCGCAGTCCCGACCTACGCGGCGAGGAGACGGACATGGGAGCGTTCTGTGTGCGCATTTATGTCGCCAGTTACAAATACAAGGAAAGTTCAACAGCGGACAATTTTATACCAATATCAAGGCACGCGTTGAATAGCAATACGCTAACATGTGTAGCATCATTCACAATCGTTGACGCCAATACACCAGTAATACCCCTTGGTGCACAACTGCCGTACAACCATGAGGGAGGAAAGCCTTCCTCGAGATAAATCAGCGGCTAATGCAGGATCTTACCAATCGAACGGTCTATGGTTCGAATCCAACCTCGGCTTCCGGACTGCTCCTGTCTTAGCTTGAACAACTGACAGTACCCCATCCCTGGTGCTTCATGCGAGGTGACATGGTAGCTATGCACCAAAAAGGTGCCGAAGTCCAAATATTATTGCCGAAGATTTATTCTCCGGTTGCAATCTGACTCCCTATTAGAACCCAGGCCTTTGAAAATGTTCGAAAGAAACAAATTCGGCCTAGAAAAAATTCGGTTCAGTGATCTGGGGAATATGAGGATTGAAACAGACATCAATCTCACATCACACAGATGCATGTACCATTTGAGTAATTTTTTTCATGCTGGAAAGTAAAATTGACTGTGATCTACCACAAAGCTTAAACAAACGGTTCTGAACACCAAGTAGAATATTAAATAACGTTATCACTTTAGTTCCACGCGTGCAGTATTGGGATAACATCAATGCACAATTCTCTAGAGTATTGTACGACCGTAAATCTCCGCTATTCTAGCTTGCAATCAAAGGTTTTGGATCTGGTGTTGGCCGGAACTTTGTCAATAACCATCAATCACTATGATTTCGTATTTGAGGAAGGTTGCTCTGATTGGTTATGGCGAATAGGGTCTGGTGGAATCACTGGTTTAAGATGTGCAAAGTACGGAAATGACCAATATTGGAAGGGAGAAGTTGGATACTTTAGTGAGTGCACGATACTCCTCGAAAAGAGCGCCATCTCGGGGCTGGCCATAACCACGTTCGTCTTAAAAGCGCACCGAACTAGGAAGCGCAAAAACAAATAACCTCTTATAGCTCCAATATTTACCTTCAAGGCTACATTGAATATGGATTAAAGGCATGAATAAATGTGCCTTATCTTATTTACTCGAAATAAAGTGCTAAATTATCGTGAAACAGAATGAAAAATGTGTTCGGAACTTTTTTAGAATTCACGAGTTAACCGACAGCAGGCTATAGTATATGCGTGGAATAGCTCTTCGGTTTTAGGACTTTATGTTATCAGAAGTCCATGATTTATCTCGTCTAAACACTTGCCTATGGTTTCGGCAAGAACATCCGCCTGTGTTTTACTGATAACGGCTAAATAGAGAGTTGCTTGTCCCTCGTTTTCAATGCCTTCAGTCTACGCGTTTTTTGTAGATGGAATTTGCTTTGGGTGTTCCTGCGCTGTAACAATCACCGGGCCGAGACAGAAAACCAGGGTAAGAGCATAGCTGATTGTGGTGCTGAAGACCACGAAATTCAGCGGCCTCAGAATGGACTAACATAAACAGAAATTCGCTGATGTCGTCCTTCTCTATTTGAACGCAGTGAGCCGCCTTTATCAACGTGCAATACCGTATAGTAGAAAAACGTTTACAAGGGCATGAGCAAAGGTAATTGCCCGTAATAAGAAAAAGTCGACGAATCGGAGGTAATTCACCGGAAAACCGAAAATGCTGAAGTACACGGATTCACTGACAATGCCTGGAGTGTACGAACAAGTCCCTTACCCATTATTCAACAACAAAATTCCCCTTTTTTAGTGGATATTCAGACAACCGTATCACTTAATTCTATACCAGGGCTCATAAACCACGCTGTTGTCAGAAAGCCTTTACTGAGGGCAACACACAAGACAGTTGGGAGACCAGGCAATTTGTTTCTCTTCGTGGAAGTACTCCCTCCCTTTCAGATGGAGCAGAGCTGAATTTAAGGTTATTGATAATTCGGAAGATCAAGCTCAGTTCAAAAGGAATCTCCCAAAATTACGGACGATTCTGGCCCTTACCATGAGTGTTCTCCTTTATGAAGGAACAGTGCATTACCATGACATACACTAAGATTACCAGCTTACCAGAAATCCAAATGGTCAAGATTTAGACAAATATAGCCTTCGTTTGCTATTTAGCAGAGCAAATCTTAGTGCCAATTTCCTAGACCAGCTTATTATCAGTGTTTAATGACCAACGAAATCAATAAAATTGGTTATTCGGAACAGTTTTGGGAGGCCACACATTAGTTAAACCACTGTAACAAACAAGAAATCTCAGTTTCCGTCTGTTTCTCTTCCTTAGTTCCGGCACTACACAAGTGACCGTCCCTACGTCACTGATTAGAATCTCTCGACGTAATTCTGCCCAGGTTAATGGCTATTTACCTGCTAGGAACAACTGGAATCACGAACACTGGCGCACGTATTGCGACAGACGACTAGAGAATTGCCGCTCCACTTATCGATAATCAACCTTTCAGTACCGGCATACGCAGTACACCGTCCAGTGTAGTTAGAGGGGACACAGGTAAATAAAATTACCAGAAAGGTCTAAATGTATCCCCACCACCACCGGAATGAACAGCCCATTAAAAATATAGAAATATGACACGCCCTTACGCCAGCCACCATCGACAATTACATACGCGTGCCCGGAATAACAGATATAAATCGTCAAAATGAAAGTCAAACGAAAAGGTGTAGCCAAGGACGGACCATCAAACAGTACAAGGCCGTGCCACGTCAAGCGAAATCGAATTAATTTAGACGCATTATGTCGATAAAAGATACATTTCTGGTGCTGTGTTTTCACCCATCAAACTAAAGGCAAAAACATGCGAGGTACTTCCGGGCGGATTCAATGATATTCATTGTCCTAGAGTCACGAGTATCCAAAATTAATAAGGGTTAAGTTAAAGCATCGTACTGAATCAACTGCCGTTTGCCAAAGAATGATTATTATTCGTCCACATGTGAGTTCTTATGACGACGTTTGTGTGACCAGTGTGGAAAAATTCTTCGAAAATTCATAATTCGTGATGTCTACTTCCAACTACACCCGGAAAATATCCTGTGTTGGCTAAAGGCGTGGACCGTAAAAGCGACCCACACAGCTCTGAATGGATTACACCTTTGTTTCTGTGTAGAATGGTCCAAATATCAAGTGATAAGTAAAACAGGTAGAATAAATGCAGCAAAATGGAAAGAATAACCAACTGGTTATTTCAGCGATAAGCACGGAGGTATATTTCTTAATTTCTCGGCCCCAAAATGTCTGTGATCAGCCACCACATTCCGACTGTACTAACCAGACGATGCTTATCTGCCAGACAAGTGGCTTCCTGAACAAAAATAACGTGGGCTCTGTGAATCTTCGTTTGCTGCTCTTTTACCGTGCCAACATCAGACTTAGTTATGTGCAATGTCTGAACAAGAAAGTTTCCTCGCTTTGTTTTTAAACCATAGGGATATCAAAATATATGCCTGAAATCCCCAGCCCGCTAAATCCACGCCGAAGGACCTGTTTGCATTCACAGTGTTTTTGGTCTAGTTGATTACACCCCTCAGGTATTTCTATTTTGCAATGCTGGGCGAGGTTTATAGTAACCTCTTGAGTTTCTTGACTCTCTGCCCAAGGAAAACATCCACCCACTTAAACACGCACTGATGTTTTCTCCTCGAATGATGACGAAATGTTTGCAGGTTAACTGCCAAGTTCGGCGAACAGATCAACAATCACCTGAGCAACTACCAATGAACATCTACATGCTATCCTCTCGTGGAATGGTTACCAATGGAACCATTACTTTGCTCATGTTCAAAGACAGGCTCATCAACTGGTGCACATGTAACCCAATAACAGCGCAATTTGACTCTCGCCGCTTGAATCAATATGTATTGCGCGCGCCGAACGCAAGTCAGAGAACACAGTCGATTAGATCAGTTAAGGAGCTCGAAAAAGGTTTCGCATTTTTTCCCAACCCAGAATGGCACTTTGGGACAGAGTAAGTGTGTGCCGAATTTTGACTGTTTCAATATGAAATAGAGCGAAAAACTATCCGGCAAAACGATTGATATCAGTCTTCTCTCAATGAACCACATGCATTGTTTCCGTGTGGAACTCTAGACGGCTTATCGGTCGCATGGGCAACCACCATATGGCTTTCATCTTCAGTAGTGCTGACCACAAGCGCAGCTGCACTGCCTGGCAGATGTGACACATTGCATAATTTCAAGATTATATGGTCGGTGGATCACACACAGCTGGTCGCATGCAATCGTAAAAGCAGTGAAAATGTAAAGGAAATAGGCTAGGAGTAGTGTTATTGAATCCAAACCGCCCCTCCATGAATAAGTAAGTTACCCTTCAATCTAGAATCTTTTAACATAGAAAGTAGATTGGTCAGTGTGTGAGGCGCCGGGAGGTATGGTCAATTTTTCCGCACATAAGTAACCGCTGGTTGCAATAGGACGTGGGCTGAGGAAACAAAACTCTAAAGTAGTAAGTTTGGGTCACTACTGTATACAAAGTCCTGAATACTGACATCGTATTAGCTGAAATACCGGCATTTGTCATCCACATAAAGTGAACTAGCTGATCAATAGAATGAAAGCACAACACCCAATATGGATTTCCTTATCATGGTTATTCTGAGCGGATTTAACATCTAGAAGATCAATTAGTGAGGTAAGAACCCTGCAGAGCAGCCATGATTTTGTGCAGTGTACCAGATGCACTAAAGAGTTCAAGTTTTTGGGTTTACACCTCCAGCTCTGCAACCATTTCTGCAGGACACTAGAAATTTCTTGAGCAAACGGATTCATGCAGCATCCTTTCGTTAACTTCTCAGTATTGCCATGCAGCACCATAATTTTCTGTCCAAATGGCTGTCGAGCCAAACACCTTTCTTCGCGAAATGAATGTTTGTTGAATCTCCGTATTGTCATGTCAGCCATTCAACTTAGACTACCTACATGCAAGTTACTAAGATCCCTGAATATCACATTATTCAACTTACGGAGCCCTGCCATCCACTGAACATTTTTCAGCAGGCCGCGCATGCACCTCATTTGCAAACAGGATTGTCGAAAATAATACTCCTACGAAGGTTTTTAGAAGTAACGCCTATTTCTAACATAACACGTTTGTCCTTCGGTTAAACTGCACACGTAGAAAACTCCCTCTATCAATCGGGGAACACAGTCGTGATGAGTATCGCCCTCCTTGAAGCATGTCACTGGGGCACGGCCCAAGATGCGGGTACAAATGTCTTTGAGCCATATTTTCCTTGGTTTCCTCCTCTTCGTTAAATCAAATTCCCCTGAAAGTCGACAGCTGTCCTCGCTGCAATTTCGTAGACGCCGATCTGAAACCTTAACATATCCTCCCTTGGTGCTCATCTGTTGGCATGAATATACAAGGAAAAATGCAGCGAGATATGAAATTTCTCCTTTTGTGACCAAAAAGTCATCGGATCATAATGGAGAGCTGACGATTGTGGTTAACCTAGAGGATATATTCTAATGGAAATTGATGTGGAAAAAAACTGAAAGCAGATCCATTAAAAGACTTGAAGAAAATAATGCCTTGCACAACTGAGCCCTGGGAGTAAGGTAAGCGATAGCTCCTGACGATATCATTCCTCCGTCAAGTGTAGCCCAGTCGTCACGATGTAAAAGCTTATTATTCCATATTGTTTTCACTAGAGCCTTATGTGGTCGATGAGGTGCAGGGCCTTGCTGGAGCCTGAAAACCTCGTCCACTACGAAGTGGATTGCGTGGGGGGCGGGGTTCCGGCATTAAATTGACTATCTTTCCAAATAAAAGTTGCAAGCCGACTTATAGGACTTGCTACGGCCAGTACACAGACAAAACTGTTTTACACATTAGTTGGCTCATTGAAGACTAGTTAACAGCACGAGATGGGGATGCCCGACCGGCAGCCATTTTTAATTCTGTTTAAAATATTTTCCGCAGGACAACACGAAGACATGTAAGACCGGAGGTCGTAAAAATGCCTGATGCTCCTAGAGACTTATCAAATTGATACAGTTTCTCCAATGCAGAATGTAAACCAAAAGGCGTGTGCAGTGAACATCAACTAGATCTTGATAAGGGAAGTCTTTGCTAACACATGCAGTCGGATGTGTGAACAGCGAAAAGCTACGGAATCGGTTGTGATACTTCTCAAACCCATGAAGTCACGAGCAGTTGCGAACAATAAAATTGTCAGATGAATAAGCTTTCAGTCGGAAATTTACTGACGACTACCGAAGAGCCCATTCAATAGAAGGCTTGATGTTTCCAAAGCATTACTTGGAGAATTCAAGAAGGGGTGGAATATCGCCCTTATTTGACTTCTTGGAGCAATATGACAGTATTAAGCGACTGGGAAGTGAAATTAAGGGAGGCATATCTTAGCAGGCAACGGTCAAGTAACGATTCACAATAATTCACATGCTGGCGAGCGCAATGAGTACTCGTGTCCGAGATGGTAAACAAGGAAACATTTAGAATACAATTAATACCCCCAAGGACTGTTCGCCCAAAATTTCATCTTTCTGACGAGTAGTTCCACGCGTTGCCGTCGGTGACTTTCGAGTCGACTATTCAATTCCTCGATATTTTCACTGTTGGTGACTGTCCGCGGATTTCCCCGACAACAGTGATTTTGTCTCTTGTGGTTTATAGCATATTCGGCTATATCATCATTGACAATTTTAGGAGTACAATCGACGTTATTCGCCGCGCACGTCATCCATGCTATGTCCCCAATAAACCAATATTAGTTCGATCAAGTACTGCAGAATTTTAACCTTAATTTGGGTTTCTGCTCTCGTACGCTTATTTACCTACCGAACTACACTAAAATACAGCGTTTATTCTGGTGCTGTTAGCCCACTTTTCCCTAACCAAAGTATGCGAAAATTTTATCTAACAGACTTGATCAAAAGTCAGTAAATTTTCTATGTTTATTCAGACTGTATCCACTTGCATCTGTCCCATAAGTCCAGATAATGCTTCTGTGCCTTTTACAGCGCAAACCTTCACCCATATCAGATATTGATCTGGAACCGTGCAAACTGAATGCTTTGTTCGGTCTCCGTAATCCAAGGGATGATAGTGACACAAAAGTCATTTGTTTCACTGGATTTAGGGTGTTCGACTAGTGTTGTTATGAGGCCACAGAATATGTGCATGAGTCTAGCGGTCCCAAGTAGTTTCCAGTGCTTGTTGGGTTCCCGAACCCTCTCAACGTAGCCGTGTGTTTGATGAGCTAAAGAAGGCATTAGCTAAACGGATTATCCAAATTTGAAAATTACATAGGTGTTAACCGGAAACCCAGATGAATATCTCGTCAACGACACTCTTCAAGTAAATGTGCTGCGCCATGGCCGCCTCATTTTTCAGTGCTTTTCTGATATAACACTCCATTCACAGGGTTGGTGTTGCTTAGTTTCCAGCAATATCATTACTAGCGCATTGTGGCTGGATGATACTCTCTTAGTATCCCCGGATGGACTGTCGGTTGGCTCTAAAGGTGTGAACACCGACAACCTCATCCTGACTGAGATAAGGGTTTAGATGTTTCGAACGGGATCTGTAACGCAAATTAGAGGATGGACCGTCTAAACTGAGGGATAAGCAATAAAGAACCGAAACTTCATGGCCTTAAGCAGTGAATGCTTTGGATTTTGTTCGGAATTAACTGATACCTTGCACAGAATGGATTAGACAGCACTCAACCGCGTGGATGGTCTAATAACTAGATAACAGAATACAGTTTGCTTTGGCGAGCAGCATTTGGTTTTCGCGAACACTTTCAGCTTGAGTAGGTCTACATTTCAACTACCGCGCTTCAGGTGAACTATTCCGAGACCTTTTCTCTACCGGAAATACTCAAGCAGATTTATTATGGGAAGCAGTAACTACAAACTACAGCCTCTTCGTGAATCGGTTTGCCGACCGGCGTCTTATATTACCGCACACCAAGTAGCCACCAATAAGCAGACGTAAAGCGCACTGGCATGCTTTCCACACCTTCCTCTGTGATTAGGATGACGGAACAACCATCAGTACCCAGGGAACAAGGAACTGGCGCATGGCATAGTCTATGTTCGACAGAAATATTCTGAATCCTGTGAAAAAGGGCAAGGCCACTCAACACAAGTGACGACATGCAACAAAGCATAAATTCATAACACTGGGCTATCTTAGCTTATCTCTTCAGGAAAGCAAGAAAACAGGCGTTAAGATATGACGTATTGCTCCTCAGCGGCATACAGTCACACGGGTAGTGCCACCAGCACAAATGGACTCACTTACGCAGATAAACCCGCCGAAATACGTGCATTTCGCAAACCACATGTTACTCAGCTTTTCAAAGCAATGCAGAAATTGATCGTATTCGCACACATATACTGTGACTTTCCACCAGTAACCCACCGTCTTTGATACCTCTGCTTTCATTCGTCCAAAAGGGGGAGTGGATGGTAGTTAGAAGACGCATCGTGGTCGGACATTTTGGATATCGATTGCTATCCCAGGGGCTTCAATACCGTGACCTAGCACGACCAATTGTGCCTGATCTGAGGGTCTGAAAGCTACCCACATGGTGTTTACATGAACAAGATATGGTACACCGTACGAATCCCTAAGAATTTGGGCCCTCTTTTGCTGAGCTCTCAGGCAAATTGAAGTTTACCATAATTAAGTTGTTTTTGCCTTGGATTTCAGTAGGAAACACGGCTGATCGGGACTAGGAAGGGCACCTACTTGACGAGCTTTCAAAAAATGAGAAATCTGCATTGCGCTACCCATGGTTTATGAATAGTATTGAGACATTTCGGTATCATAAAACTCACATTGGTTTATTGAAGAGACCATTAAACAAGCGATTGGTGAGTAGTGCATGGAATTTCCTCTTGAATTATAACTCGTTTTTTTGTTATTTTTTGTGGAGAGTCCAAAGTGTAATGGAGCCATTGATATGTTCCTGCTAATATACGAGGAAGGTTGTAGTGGTAGCTACGAAAGGTAAATAAATGTTTCTCACCAATACAACAGCTTTATCGATTGGTTTATTCATACCCGTGTACACTAGGGTTGATTCTAACTGTCAGCCGACAGTCAATAATTGTCTTATGCGACCATGCTCTTAAACAGAAAAATCTGTCAAGAAATGAAGTGCGGATTCATCAACTAAGTCTGCGCTCTTCCGAACACATGGATTAGTTGGTCCAATATACTGTCACGATTGTTTTGGTTTCACCAAATCCTGGAAGTCAAAATAATTCCCAGGATGAACCACAGCCAGAAAACGCACTCTCGTCTGCTTTCCACAGTAACCGCGAACACGTACGTTTAATGACCTTTAAACGGGCCAGTCAGACGTGAATTAATGAGTATTTTATTGCACCGTCGAAGACGGCCAACCAAAATTAGGAATAAAAACGTGTGGCAACCGCGTTTTTCTAGGTGGCATGTTGGACTCCTACCAGCCAGACTGTCAATCGTAGTACTTTGAGTGTTTTGTTTACGAACGGCCATTAATATCCTACATTTGGTGTTTTGCTGAGTAAACATACTGCCGTAGCCTCGTCTGGGTTGAACATTCGATAAGGTGCAACGGCGAGAGTACAGCCGCTTGGTAGGAATATCATCCCTAATTTACAACAAAGTAGCCAGAAGGCAGTGAGCCCATTTCGGAGACCTATATCCAGCCTAATGAATGAATTGCTTGCTCCGGAAATATACGTTTGAAGAATAATTAATAGAACGACAGCGTGTACGTGAATCAACACCTCGCTAACCGGTGATGGATTATCACTGGTTGGGTAAACCCAAGATATTCGACCAAATCAGGAAAAGTGGAGATGATGCAGCAATATTTAAGCGATTTCATCGGACTGCACTGATTCCGTATTCCAATGGAGCAAGCACTCTGCTCATACTTTTGGTTGAAACACGCAGGAAAACACATTGGGTTCTGCCTTCTGAAAAGTTACCCTAGTGGAATCGTGTACCTGAATATGTTGAGTCAAATACATTCTAGTCGAAATAATCCCCTTACAATGCACAGCGCCGCGTTTCGAAATTCCACTAAAGAAGTCTTTCAGATAAAACGCCAGACTGGCTACCTGTGCTTAGGTAGCCAGTTTCAAGTGTCTTCTAGCCATATATATGTCTTACGTCACACTGAGGCATTTGTATCCATTGGAAAATTTCAGCGGCTGTTGAACTTCCCTTCAACCGTGACAGCTAGTGTGTACTCCTGAATATCCTTACGTTTCCAAAGTATACGAATGGTGCCGCCTTAGGGTCAACGTATCAAATCACAACCGTACCTATCGGTGTTTATCCAGCCTTTATGATTGTATGAAGGCTTTTACAGCGGACATAATAGTCTGCGATTAAAGCTCCCATCATTTAACCAGCGTTGAAGGTTTTCAGACAGGCGATCAATAACCGAGTATCATATTGTAAAAATCATAACTTGTGGGTTACTGAACATAACTTCATCCAAACTACTCGGAGTTTGAACTCCCAAATCCTCGTCAAACTCTTCCTAAGTTACATTTTGAGCCGAATTACATTAGTTCACACTATGCAGTTCCTAGTTGCTCTCCTGTTTCGTACACTGCAAGTCATCAGTCTTTTCTGGTCCTTCTAGCTTAGATTAAGTAGAAACAAATTCTCCATAGAGGACTGGCTTTCCTGGAATATTCTACAACTACTCGATTACTATATCCTCCATATATAAGGACCCTTTCCTATCTATGAAGATGTTTACCGGAAATCCACGCTAGGGCTCTCCATATATGCAACTCTCGTCCAGCCATTCAAGCGTACAACTTAGCTTCACTCGTCCAGACAACCCATTTTGGGAGACAGAATAAGTCTGGTCAACATTTTTTCCAGCTGGAGACCTTCATCTTCCTTTGCGGTGTCCTATACCAAAGGCCTTGGTGGTATTCAACTGCCCATGAAGTAGACCAGCTTCAGACCGTCTAGCTATATCACACACTTCTCTCGTCACTCATTCACTCACATATGCAAATAAGTAATCGGTAAGTCTACTTTTGCATACGTAAGCCAGTTTTTTTAACATATGTGGCTGTGGAAAGCACACGTTGGGTTTCAGAGAGAGTTGTATCGCTCTGTCAAGTGTGCTACCACTACCACTAAACACTTCCAAGTTATACATTTGCAAAAATAAATGTAAGGCCCGAAGAAATTCCTCTGGCAGTGTTATGATTAGCTGAGTCTTTCAGTCGGTTGTGCCAGTCTGTCTGCTCTTCGTCTGTATTTTACAGGCACTCAAGACTCACCACCTTTTTGACCTTGCGGTTGCAGGTCATAATTTACGGCCAAAGCGTGTGCTTACTGTCACTGGGGAGGTGCCAAACACTAAGATGTGTGTAGATTTTACTGCCAGAGGTTGGTACAATAAAGAGTATAATCTATCCAGCATGCCTCTACAGGGTAGTGTGGATGAATTGGACCGTACTGACCGTTGGTCCTTTGATATCTATGATGTTGTAAAGCCCGGAGCAAACTATTCCGGAGAATCGGGCATCCTTTGTGTAAGAGTTCAAGATTAAAAAATGTAGCTGACTGATTCCAGTTTCTTAAGCGGTCAAACCCATAAGATACAGGGCTGACGAAGTATAAACCAAGATTATCTTTGCTCTATATCACATTAGACCATTGTGGATTTTTCCGGAGTCCACGTTTAAGAATGTAATCACAGCCTTTACAGTGCAAAACTGGTTAACCTATTTCATGGTTTCTCCGCTAGTCTGAGAAATTTTATTGAAAGGGCATGTTCACAACATTGTATGCGAATAAGCGCTTTCTAGGCAACGTTTTAAACTGATTTCCACAAATGCACTTTAGCTGTACAAACGTCAAGGCATGCCATCGGCAAGAGTGCCTCGGGAGGATGGTTTATATACAGTAGGGTATTAATGGGGTGGCACCTGCATTAATAAACTTTAACAACACAGGTTTGTATAAATTCTGGGCTGTTTATGGTTTTTTAATGCCTGAATCTGCTACAATTAAACAGCTTTTCGAAGCCTCGGGAACGGGTTGGAAATTCTGATGAGAATTTCGCGTCACCAGGATGTCAGACTGAAGACTGAACAAAGAATTGCTCGTCCGTTTTCAAGCGGGGAGAAGTTCATTTTCTGAGGTTAGGAGATGGTGTCCTATCAGTGTACGAAAATATTGCTTTCATGCAAATGTATCTGTCAGTAATCTTGCATTCTGGTATAATGTTAATTCGACACCCATGTCTTCTCTGTAGCGGAAAATTTCACAAAATATGTGGATTACAGAGAAAAATGCAAACGGGAAATATACTGTTGAATTTTCACACAGAGGAAAAAGCGTGTGCAAGACTGCGACTTTCCGGCTGCGCTTTTGTCGTCTCGCTTCCCGTCGATCAAACTGTGAAGCAGGGTGCAAAACCGTGAAGTGATAATCAGTCTCGCCGAACCCTTTTTGTTAGAAAATCATGCATAATATGTTGCGTTAACATACATTCGAATTTCACTGTAAATTCGCTTCTCTACCCATTGGGGCAATTGTGCAAGACTGGTCAAGGCTTTTGCACTCAGTCTATCGGGATATTGTGCTGTCTGAAAACCATTCAATCTAATATATCACATAAGTGATTATATATAGAAAAAGCAACCCACAACTTCCTTGATCTTTGATATTCTGAGTGGAGATCCAACTAAGCCCCTCCGCTTCGGCGCATCTCCAGATAGCATAAAAGGAAGCGTAATGTGTACGTTACATGGAATTCAACAGGATTCAACTGCTGAATTTCAAATTGGAAAATGAATAAGGTAGGATCGAAGCTTCATTCTCATGGTAAAGTGACATTCGCCCCTCAACTACCGAATTCCCCTAAAACGACCGCGTTTTCAATCACACAGTAAGTCAGTTTATCAGACCAGCGATTGACACTGCTTGCTCATTCCAAGACCATCTAGCTGACATGCAGATTTTGCAAACTTTAGTTATCTTTATAGGTAAGCTGCAAAGTTCCGGTTTCACATTAGATTGGACGGTTCATCACTGAATGTATGTGAATGACAAGCAAACGTACGTACATATTGTCAAATAAAGTTCCAGAGCAAAAGGATTCTGAAAAGATTTACCTCCATGTGCTTCATGTACCTTCAATCCGCACATATCATGGACCTGTTATTTAGCATATCAACCCATAGCACGAAACTCCTAACTCCGCAGTCACGCACGATGGAGATGACGATCTGTTGGTCCTGAGGACCGCTCACTGGTGAGTCTTCTCCCACCGCATCAGTCAATAGTCTGTCTGTTTTTGCCTGGCAGCTGGATATTGTCAACAACAAAAACAGAATAGCGCTCACTCTGGGACAGCTTGATCACGCACATATGGCGCTGTGTGAACAATCTTTCGTGATATGGCGACACACTGACACTAAGACTCCCAACTTTGTCTCGTTCTACACAAAGCAAGCAAATCAGACCCATGTACTAATCAGTGTGTGCTCGCCGTTTTGCGCACAAACTTTTAACAAGGTTACTGTGGCATGGCACTTAACCAAAACAAATGGCGAAATATTCAGACTAGACGTCAGGTAACGACTAAATACAGTCAAGTTTGGGTGCCCCTAGGTTTGGAAAATCCAGAATGCACACGACACCGAAAGCAACATATATGTCCGCTCAAAACAAAACTACCAGTAATGCCAGAACCAAGGGCGATCCACTCAGAAGAACATCTTTTGGAAAGCCACATTTTTCTACAGGCCGGTGAGAGTACGGTGCATTGTATACTGAAAAGTAGTTTGGTAGGTTGAGGCTACGTACAACGTAGGAATGGAGCAAGCGAATTGTAACAATATCAATAAGTCCTGACAAACCTAATCAAAGATTAATAACACATGTAGCCTGTGTAAGAGCGAAGGAAGTGCTACATTCGATTTGTAGCTGGCTGGAGTCTGTTTCCTATCAGTTTTGGCACGATTGCCCAGAAGGTTTTTCAAAAGCAATCTAGTAAACCTTCAGGGAAAAAACGCCTAACTGAGCGTCAGTTCTGCAACGAATGCCGTTACTCGTTTCACTTTATATATATTGTGTGAACGCGCTGTTTTCTAATTCCGGGGGTCTTTATTATTAATCGTTTGCCATTTAGGCTGTTTAAAGTACAACCCCACACAACCCTTTGTAGCTCCACTGAAAGCCTCAGATGAAACAATCTTCAAACAGATCTTGACAACATCTATCTGCTTATACATGGATAAGCACATTACACAGGTCCAAAATCTTTGTGCTAGTTTGAAGTTTAGGTTACTATGGGAAAAGCTCTTGATGACACTTCGAAGTGCGCTGTCTACGTGCTTTTCATTTCAAACTGATTCACAAAAGAGGGCGATTGCACAGATGTCTCAAAGTCAGCTCACACTAATGCATATTGGATACCGAATGCAACAGTGGAAAAAAGCGGTCAGTTTTCAACAAACAAAATAGAAACTGATCACCGAAAGCGGCGAAATTATACTGAGCTGCTTATTGAAGTAACATCTAAGGTTACTGGAAAGTATATAAGGTTTCTACGATTTTCCTTACAACGTTTGACATAAGGCAACCAGGGTTAGATAAACGTCCCTACACGGTTATCGATTACGAGCGTTGCACTGTACACATTCG
Organism: Opisthorchis felineus; assembly: GCA_004794785.1. Taxonomy (NCBI): domain Eukaryota; kingdom Metazoa; phylum Platyhelminthes; class Trematoda; order Opisthorchiida; family Opisthorchiidae; genus Opisthorchis; species Opisthorchis felineus. Next base: position 189,795 of record SJOL01007764.1, on the reverse strand, counting down.
TAATCACTTTTCCCAATTTATCCCTTCTACCAAGACAGTTACATAGTGTTCGGAACACAAGCAGACTAATAAGTGAACCGACATACACCAATAGTTCTTTGACGAAAAATATTCCAACCAGGGCTTTGAAAACTCCAATCCTTCTCGCACAATTCTTACCAGACCCTCTCACTGCAGTGAACAGCGATCATGTGATGTCGTATTCACAAGTTTAGAAGAACGAATCACCGGCTCTTATGTGATTAGTTCCACTGCGAATGAATTTCATCGATCGCTGCATACTAATGAAGCGACCGGGGGTGGAAGAGGATGAGTGTGAAGCTAGCGATGGGAAAGAGGCAAAGAGATGATCCATCATCAGCAGAGCTAATGTATGCCAGTGGTGAAGTGGTGATTATTCACCTTCGCTTGTTCTAACAGTTCCTTTGGTAATTATGCCGCTGACGGATGTAACTTTAGTTTGTACATTAAGCGAAGCGGAAGAGCGAAACGGTGAGGATATATGAACAGAGTACCCAGAGCATCATCCATTCCTACAGTGAATATAGCATTTTTCAGCCTGATGGATGTTTTTCTGACGTTCTGAGACAAAACCAGTTTACACAGTGGTAGAACACAAATGGCTTTATCTAGCGAGACGCTAAATTAAACTCACGTGGAACAGTCATAAAAAAATCCGAAGTGGAAAGTCAGACAATTATAGCTTGTGTCAGTTCGAAAACCTTCTCGGGGTCAATAATTTAACCAAGGCTAGTGAGACTTGGCAGATCTCTCGTCGTCTAAACACCAGTTAGGAAACCTTGCATTGTTTCACCTTACGTGCTTGCAAAATTTACGGGCATTTTTATTTACCAACTCTGCGTTATGTAATGTGCAAGAAAACACCGTCACCGGTGAACACACGGATACTATTGTTACGTAGTATCTAAAATGTGAGCTCCTCCGTTAGTTGGACTCGTTGGAGAACCGTTTGTTCCTGTTAAGTTAGCTAGCTGGATAGAAGGAAAAGCAAAGCATCAGTGTTGAACATTGGTGTCATGCTGTCGATGGTGATGATGCTTATGATGATGATGAGAACGAACAGCCGATAGGAGGAACCCTTGTTATCAAAGACAGGCTACTTCAAAGCATAGTTGAACAAAACGGAATTTATCTCGTGAGGCTTTTTTCATTACATGGTATTCTGGCTTCAAGAAGATTAACACGGAGAGCTAAGCAATTAAATGGTCCCTTGGTAGCACTAGCAAGACCGACTTGAC
>SJOL01007764.1:61164-166058 GCA_004794785.1 Opisthorchis felineus | reverse complement strand
TCTTGTTGAATTTTCAGCGGTGCACATCAGCCAATGATAAATTGTCCTTTGTTACATGGCGCTTACAGACATGAACAATGAGATAACGAACCAGTTTTAAACGAATACACTTCCAGTTCATTTCGGCGCAGGTTGGTCATTCCGCCAGTCCAGTAGATGGTCAAAACTGTTTGTTACAGATTGAGCTGATAGACAGAGTTTGTCACTGTGCAGTGGGAGCAAAGTGTCTCCGCCCTTAAAGTATTCAACAAAAGGAAATTACCTCCATAGAAAGGCTATTTTATGTCCACCTTTCTTCACCTCTCTGGAGATTTAAAACATTAATTTTTCAGGTAGCAATACATTAGGTGGAAAGTTCATGAGACCCTAAGTGGGAAAGAAAAAAGCTTAAAACTGGTGACGGAAATGCAATATTTCCAGAATAGTTACGTTTTCTCAAGGTCATTTGTTATGTCACCTGTGGTGTCCGTACTTCGTGGTGTTCAGCGTCTAGTGGGACCGAAACTGAAAACGTTGAAACACCGGATTTTACTTTTCGTGCATACTACAGGTGGGTTATCAATTTAAACAATATTTAGGACCCGAGTGAACGGCACTTTTGTGTTCTGGATTCGAAGGTTACATAGGAGTTAGGACAATGTTTTCTTCTTACAACAAAACGCATTACATGTTCTACTTTCTAGTAATCTCTATGTAAATCAGGATGGTCGCAGCGAGTGCTGCCTCAACTTTGTTGCGTTTCTGGAACGCGCCACACTGTAGAGTAATCTCGGTTCAGTAATGCATAAACATGAGTTTTTTTTCTCAGATTACATATGTCATCATTCGTCATTCTTGACATGCATCACTGGACGTTAAGTTGCGTTCGATCTTGATCCGTAAATTATCTATTTGGCTCAGCATCACTTGGGGTCAGTCGATCTTTATTTGCAGTATTAACGAAAACAAAGCTTTGATAATCGGATAACCGAAACCCTATTTCGCCTTGAGAAAAGTGCTTAGCAGACTGGCCGCAGGATATTTTCTCAAATCTGTATCACTATTGACCGACAGTGTTGCCAGCCAGTAGAGCACTGGTCCTAAACTTTGTGTGGCTTAAAGTAACCCCACATAACCCCCCTCCGATCCTCGTGTACGCTGTATTTGTTTCAGGGTAGTTCTGAGCTGAATCCTATTCCTCCGTCTGATCGTACCGCATACCTCCAAGTCATATGAGCGGCACTCATGCATCCTCATTACCTCCCCTCTCGATATTCGGGGACACACTGAACCCCCACCTTATCCCTACCAGCAGTTCAGGCAACTGGTGGGTGTTACTATCATAGTGACACTTCTGCATTGAACTTATTTTACTTAGGCGCATGGTGATTTCACCGTGATCGGCAACAAAGTATTCGTTACCTTAGGTAGAATATCTTTCGGGCGGTACTTTACCCGATCAATGCAGCCGGTATTTTATGTTGCTCCAATAACACCAGATAGACATCATCTCTGGAACGTTTTAAGGCTACCATTATATGCTTCATCGTGTTTACTCTTGCCTTCTTGCCCCTGGTTGATAGGATAAGTCATAATCGTATTTATGAGGTCTGTTCAGCATTCTCTGCAAGCATTTCGAGGCGTCATTTAGTGGTTTCTTCACTGCAGCCACCAGCGGTTTGTGGTCAGCACAACGGCCCTTCTACGGAAATTTTACATACTGCGCCGTTCAAGTGTGTCGTCTGCTATAATACAGTGGATGTCATTACTGCATAAGCACTGTATCAAATTCTGAACGACTGCTATCACACAGCACAAGTTAATACGTTATTATTGGTGACATAGCCACTTCTTTCCTAATCGTCTCAAACGCGCATCTTTGTGGACCTTTCCAACAACGTTCTCCTTCCTTTTGCGATATTCCTCAAGGCGGTTCACTTCGGTCAGTTATATGGGGCGGAAATCGACTCAAATAATTCATCATTTTTTTCCAAATTTACTGCTGCTTTCGGGGCATTCGCAGATAAAATTGCTCTGGCATTCTCTGGATCTGCCTCTAAAACGTGTCCACGAAACGTGACTGAGGCATATCGATGGTTAGCATTTTGTCATGTGAGCCGTATACCCTGTTTAATGCAACGTCTACAGAAGTGCTCGAAATCCTGACCATTCAGTTCAGTTGTGTGGCCGTGGGTGAAAATACCACTGGCTAGGCATATTGTTCCACAAACTCCGTCGACGGCCTGAGAAAGACGCTTTGGAAAACTTGAGACCAAGTGGTAGAGTCGAAGAAATCGACCAAACAGTGTGCCAAACGTCATTGGGTAGCTAGTTCACGTGTTCAACTTAAGCTGCCAAAATGCTTTAGGCAGATCAACCTTGGTAAGGACCCTGGGCCCCTGGGTTCCACCGGATAATTATCCAGTGTGGGAATGTGGTAAACTTCTCTTCGTAATGCAGGTTTAAGGTAAATGCTCTATCACAGTGCTTCTGATTTTTGCAAAGTTACCACTAGGTGACTGTCCTATTTTGTAGGCTCTCATACCCTCGCAGTAACATGCAAGTCAGTCAGGCGGTCTAGCTCAGTTATTAGCACCTGGATATCCTCCAAGCGGCAACTCAACAGATACAGCAGTACCCACCACGAACAAATTAACTTCGCTCGGAAAACATCCTTATTCCGGACTATTTAGAACTGGTGAGGAAATAAAAAAATGGCCGAAATTCTTTCGATTAGCGGTAATGAGATTAGGTTTCTGGATTATTGTGATTCCTAGGATTGGAGTCGAAACAATCTCGATCGCGAGAGTCTTGGATGTCACTCCCGCCGTCAACCGGATTCATCAGGGCTAGATGGATTTCGCTCCTGTACTTGTTTGTTCCTCTGTTCCACAATTACAGGATGGCTTCAGAAGCCTTGACACGTATATTGCCAGCAAAGCCCTCTGAGATTATGTTAGCCCCCGCACCGAATTCGAGTCAGAAAATATGTCCTACCCCTGGATAATCAACTTAGTCTAAAACGAGATGATTCATTCACATATATAGATTGCACATTTTTCGCTGCTAAAAACTGCACATATCTTTCTGCAGCAGCTTCAGTGACGCAAACGCCAACACTCTGAGTAATGTTCAGTTGTCGGCACTCCAGCAGATGTTTCGTAAGGCCGGCGTCGACGATCCCCAGTGTACTGAGCTCTTCAATGAGACTGTCAGTCAGAAAGCTGCAAAATGTGCAAGATTTTACAAACTCTCGCAGAGCAGTCACCAACTGATTGGGAGAATCACCAAATAACCAGCCCCGTTTGAAGAAGTGGAATCTTTCAAAGGCTTTATTTGATCGTTCCGGACAATGACGTTTGAAGACAACGGGCACCTTTGATTGGTACGTAGGTACTCTATCGTTCTCAGAATAATACAATCAGCTCCACCAATTGCTTGCACGCTTCCAAATGGAAATTTCTGGAAATTAAAAAAATTGCCACAGCAGTTTCCACTGCTGCCAGCTCCCAGCTGGCTTCTGAGGCAAAAAAATTTTTTTTCACATGGCAAATGTCATCTTTCAACGTACCATGCATCATCGGATGTCCAGTTAAGTTCGCTGACTGCTTCTGATTTTCGACCTGCAGAGAGTTGATCTGGCATCAATTCTGGGTGGCCTTATGACCCTACAGAGCCCTCTGGACAGTTTCACGAAGTTTCGCATTATCACTGAACTCCGTGCGAAACTGTTTGGTGGACAAACTACAGCGGGCTATACAATGGATAATAAACAGTTCCGTAGAATGGTCTTATCATTCCAGGAACGGAATTTAAACCGTGAAATCATGTACCACTGTGTTGCAGTTAGCTAATTCTGCAGTATTTAGAAACTATTTGAATACAGCAAGCAAGTTGGTGGCTACGAATGGAGACATTGTCATTAGAACTGACGGTGTCCTACTGGTTGCATCAAATTTTGTCGGTTTTTATGCCACTTTTCATCAATTTTCTAAAAGTATCCAACTTTGACTATAAAAGGTAATGGACAAAATCTGACTTTAACTATTCCTCAACAATGGTAGATTTCTTCCCTTTCTCCTCAGGCGTTATTCACTGTGATAAGATAGGTGGTTTTCATGCAGGTAAGTTCACATGTTACCGTGGTCTCCAGTGACGTAATCTCAGTCACTTCAAATATTGACTCCGCGATTTCAGTCTTTAGATTTTATTGAATTTGGTGTTCGGTGCTGTTTAAAAGCATAATTTTGCATATTGTCCTGACAGCTTCATGAATCCTATTCTACACAAACTCGAAGGAACAAAAGGCCATGATCGAATCTAGACACATGCAGGTGGTTGAATTCCACGATTTTCACATCTAAAAGCTTATTTTAAAAAACACCAATGCGTCTTCAAGTATTTCATCCACAAACCTGAAAGTTTTACAGTGACGAGAACAGAAACCAAGGTCCACCACATCATAAGGCTTGACTAAAGCCCGGTTAAAACGGGAATACTAGGATTTTTTTCGCCATTTCTAACTTTCCACTAATTTTATTGACCAGGAGAGTAACTGAATGCAGGAGATTCCGTCCAATACGTCAACAAACGGACCTGACTATCACTTTTAAAATATATCATGAATCGCATTGTTTGGAGAACTAAATAGCCTCTCACCGACAACAGAATTGCCCTCTTGACCTTACGAAAACCACGAAATAGGCGGCTAAAGTCGATATGAATAGGAAAACCAGCTACTGTTAGAGGATGAGGGGCTCTAGGTTTAAAGCCTCATAACTGTCCGATAGAGGTTTCTGACCGCATAAGTATCCCTTTCCTCTAACACAGTTGGAATGCTTACAACGCAAAAAACACCGAAACAACTAACCTGCTGAGGAAGTAATATGTATCATAATTTGTAGCACAATGTACGGCAAGCTGTTTATTGGACACTTGGATCGTGAACTGTACACGGTCAACATTTGGGTGTTAAATCTTTGATTTTGGAAAGATCACATATCCAGCATGTGAGATGGAGTTATCCAGTGGTTGACAGGCTAATCCAAACAGTGAAAATGTGTTCGGAATGTTTGTCGACGTAGCACATCGAATCTGCTCCACATGTGCCAGGTGGGCTTGTCGTTCCGTGATTCTAATCACAAATTGTGCTCGTCTTGATTCCCACATCCGTGATTGGCTCAAACTGGCGGGCCAATAGGATTGTGGCATGTGCACGAGCCAATCATGTAATGAAGAGGACGGGTGCCGACGCAACACTCGTCCAGGTTCGCGCAGCAGACACTGGTTTCGAGTCCGTTTCAGTCTTTTCAAATCTACTAACTCAATGATCGAGGAAAAAGCGGCTTTGACCGTACCGCAAGTACTTTGAAGCTTACCGGGTTCCATTAGATCACTTTCGGTGTGCACCATACCTAACGAAGTTAGGGAGAAAAAAGACGGTTTAGAGTAAAGAATATTTAATTCAGATGTTAACATGGGGAATAATCAACTAGCTGTACGTTCTGTGGTGTTGTGTACATATTTGCCTGCGCAAAACATTACTGGCAAACACAACTTCAGACACAAACTCTCCCGATTTTATTTCCACTTTTCGGCAAAATTAAATGCCAATATTGCAAAAATGTCGGGAGATTAAAAGCGAATCTCATGATAAACTGATGACATTTTGAGTCATGAAAATAATTAGATCAAATCGTAGGATGACGGCCGTATTTCTGTCATTGTACAACCAGAGTTAATATGCCAATAATAGCCCTCTCAGAACTTTCACGCCCGGCTATTTTGTGAAACTTCAGACATTAACAAACACATTTCAGTTCGGTGTCTTCATCACGCAGTGGGCTCCCTTCATTCCTTCGAGTAATTCCGATGAGCATTGCATCTTTGTCTTTGAAATTTCTCATTTTTGAAGAAACTCGGAAAATTATTCGTGGACAACAAGTTAAAATAATCGGTATAACTTCTCCAACCTTGAGGTGGTTGTATCAAGCGACACAATATAAGTGCTACATCGATTAATTAATTCAAAGTAAGTTAAAGTAACCTATAAATTTTCTGAACAAGGTGGACGGTAATCCAGCCACAGCCGCTCAGAACGATTTCCAAGCCGGCTGTCCCATCAGGATCCAACCGAGTCGTTCGAAGCTTATTCATTTCCATGTTCATAACAATTATACATTAAACCTTAAGAAACGGGTTGAGTTTTCATGTTGATCCATCGATGTTGCTCATTTCCAGGACTACTCTTGAAAGGTAGCACTCAGAAGTATGACTGATAGATTCCTATGGAGCTGCCGTGTTGGTCGCTTTCACATAATTGCCAAAGGTTACGTCACAGGCTGTCCAACGGTATTGCTGACTTACTGTACCTCCAACCTTCATTTGTTAGGCCGATAGGTGAGATAACAAACGGACCATGTCTAGTATCCCGTCTAGTACAGTTGTCCGACAAAATATGCTAATACACATTATCAAGCAGCAATTCGCAATTATTTATCGATTTGTTGTAACTGAAAAATCCGATAGGACATTTGTATTCTGAACTGGCCACAGTTGCATATATGCTAACTTATTGCGAACGATCCTGCCTGGATCAAAGGTCACCGGAATTGTTTGCTGACAACATCGGTAATAGGCCCACATGGACATTGCTTATTCGGTTTTGGTAGCGGAGGCATATCCACTGTTCTTCAACTTTGTTTTTTCTAGTTGGACGTGGCGTTTTCTCTGTCTTACAGTTTCATACCTGTCTCGATGTCGTATCTTCCTAAATACGCATAGTGTGGAGTCTCCGGGTCCCAAGCGGTGATACCTCGGACACATAGTGACTTGTAATTCGACCGCAAATCAACAAAAACACATGGGCTACTACAAAATGCAAACGGGGGTTGTTGAACCTGGCAAATATGACCAGTTTTGGTTCTGGCACACTCCATGCCAAATGACTCAGTTCAACAGGCAGGAAATTTCGAGTTTTTGGACCTCATAATCATGATTACCTGGAGGGTAAAAATCAAGTTGTGTTGTCCGCCAGCGTATATCTGCTGCGCAGACAAAAACATAACAACAAATTCCCCAGTGAAATTGAACTATTTCTTGACATGTTTATTGGAGTCTGGCGCGCTGATTTTTTGGTATCCCAAAGAAAATAACTTCAGTATACGCCATCCTTGGTATGACACTTTTGTAAGTTATTCAAAAATAGGTTAAGTGAAGCTCAATTGGCAAAATCCTTGTACGGATTTGCCTTGCACCCCTTTCTAGAGATACCGACGTTTTGTAAAATATAAGATTTTGACCAATAACACTGAATAATCAAGTGTCTGCATTTGATGTCCGTTAAAATTTTTCATAGTATCATGGTTCAGTTAACATGCATGTGATGCTGGGGAATACAAAATTTTGCTTAGAGCTTTAGTGAAAGTATTTGAGTAAGTTGCCCGATGAAGTGCCATTGTGTCCACGCTACATATGAATAACTCAACCTCTTTTCAGGTCAGGATCTTAAAGGTCGGGTTACTGACTACTTAATCCATAGAAAACTGGTCCCATGTTCAACATTCCTACTGAAATTAATAAACTTTGGTTAGAAACATGCTCGGAATCACGCGAGCTGTCAGTGTAGTTAATGGCCCCACAACCTTAAACTGCACGAAATTTGAGGACTAGTGCTGAGATAGTTGGCGGCAAAGGACCCATAGTTAACGAGTGGCTTTGGACTGACTTCATTCACCTTGGAATTTTTGGTAATACTCAGTCTGGTTGGTGATGCGGTCCAGACTCGAACAAAGAAATATTCAGCTGACAAAATATTGAATTCGAGGAGGTCTGGAAAGTGTGTGAATCAAGAACTGCTGTACTTGAAAATCGACTCACTTTCCTTGGAACAGGGGGTATATTTAAGTGAGTCCGGCGTTCGAGCGGAAAGTCGAGGCTGCTGTGGTTTGCGTCCGACTGAATGGCAGGTGGATTCAAGATAAAGTAGTCCGTGAGGCAAAGAATTCTTGTGAAAGCTGTAGAAAGTCTGCTCTGTTCACGAATAGAGTGCCGTCTCGCTAAAACTGGCTGAATTCACAATGGTGCGATATAAACCAGAAGACAGACCTCTGGCTCCATATATGTGAGATCATGGTATTCACTGATGAGAAGAACTAGCATACGGGTGCTCCATATGGACTGACTTGCTCCTGGCATAGGGCTTCAACATTGAGGCAAACATCTAGTGCGCCGAACTATGGTGCTCCCTCCGTTATGAACATGACACCAATTTTGCTGTTGACTCCGTCATATATCATACCCTACATCATCCCGCTACGTCACGTGCCCGGAATATAACACTTCGTCAAGATAACCTATTTGACCATTCTCCCACACTGTACGCTAGTCAGACACCTACATTCTAGTGGAAGAACAGCTTTTATTTAGGACCATTTATTTCACACTAAATCAGATAGGTCCCAAAGAAAATATTCCGCTTTGCGTTGTAGTGAATAAAAATGTAAAAATTTCCTGGCTGACAGCGGATTTCTTCATTGGCATTTCGAATTACCTGCGAACCGTTATTCAAGGATTATGCATTTCTTCAGAAGTCTACCTAATTTGCCGGAAACTCTTACACTTAAGGAAGCCATCTTCTAGATTCATTGGCTATTCGATAAAATCCAAGTGAAGTACTCGAAGGAAAATCTAGGTGGCCGCAAATGAATTTTGAAGATACACTCTGCGTGTGAACTTCTCCGTATACCAGATTGGTGCTTCTGAGCTTTTGAATGGTCGAAGTGTTAATTAGTGGGTTCTATGCTATATTAATACCTCACCTAGTTGAAGTTGGACTCAGTGTATCGAGCAGAAAACATCTGAATTTGCCTCTCCGTCAGAAAAAAATAATACAAGGTCAATTTAATTTTAAAAATGCATCATTCGTAAAGTACAAACGGTGGCATAATTCGGGTGGAAAGTACTTATAATATGGGCATTCTCGGTCAACATTGTTGAAAAAAGTGCAAAGGTGAGTGTTCCGCAAAAAGGATACACAGTGAACCGGCACGCCTTTCATTACACTGCAAACCGAACGAGTTCTATTTTTATCCTATTTATTTATTACAGCTGCCAGTAGACGACAGGCATATTGCATCAAGGTATTCGAAATAATGTGATGAACACCTATGTATGCCAGTGTGTTAGTTGTTATGATTAGACTCATTATTCCAAATCCACTGATGTGCCGCCGCAAAGATATTAATATTGCACATCAGGCTTTCATTAAAACAGGCCCAGATAATTATTAAAGAGGACGGCAATAGCGAACGGGAAACAAATAGCCGTCGTATGCTTCAAAGCATCAATCAATATCCGGCAACCCGATAACCGCATTTTATTTAGTAAACTATGACAAGGTAACACAATGAAAACTTTAGCTTCCTTCCAAAGTTGGTGGCTCTGATTCTTCTGTTGAACCTACCCAAACACACTTTCAAACTCAGTGATGACGATTAAAGCATAGGCGAAATCTGTATTGCTATTCTACCGAAACGGTGCCGTGTCTGAAGTTCACTTTGTCAACAAAATAATGGCATAAGCGTCCAGTGGTCGTACAAACACTATGATTCAAAAATAGCTCTTCGAATTTCCTGGCCAAGAATCTAAGTTTGCTGGTAAATTTGTTTTTTATCTCATCAAAAATGCATTTGAAACTTCCGGAGTCACTGCTTCTCCTAGCTGAGGAAAGTCGTTCAAAATCATGTCTAATCCTATAATCCACTCGGCGATAAACCGTTTCTTTTCTAAATTCCCTTCGCCTGTGCTACCAGAAATGAACAACAACATGCTCACATACGCAAGTGTTCACATGGGAGGACTTAAATTCACCTAGGACAAAATATACGCTTTTCTATGCATCAATCCGTAGGCGGGAAATTTTCTCTACCTTTCTTTTACCAAGGAGTATGCTGGTAGACCTAAATTTCCGTGTAATCAAATTTCGCACCAGAAAGCGAAAGCGCGATCCAATTTGCGATAACGCACGTCCAGAATTGGATATGAGGAAACGATTCAGCTAGACGAGTCCACGTAGTCCGATTTACTCTGGACAGTCAATATAATTTTGATAACAAATCGGCAGACATAGTAGCTACAAGGGGCAGGACGCTTTGTAAGACCCACCTCAAAAGTCTCTTCATTCCCTATCACTCACATATGAGTGAGTTTTGTACGCTTGTAATATTTGAGTATGGACGCAAACTAAGGACTCGTTCCAACGAAAAACACTAATATATGGATCGTTAAAACTAAAATAGACCAGTTTCAACAGGCTCATGATGGTACTAGAACTCTAAACTTCTATAAGGACACCTTACTGGCAAATAACCCTTTGGATCAACGGATGCTGATTCATTCCTCGTAGAGGTGGACTCAGCTGGACTATATGTACAGGGAAGGATTACACTTCCATCTTTGAGACGTTCAGCGTTCACGATCAACGGCAAAACAGTGAAACTACGCTAGGAGGAGATTACAGGAACTGATGTATTCAGCTTGTTGTTCGTGATGAGCATAAAACTTGTAATCCACCAGCGCAGAGAAGTCTAACTAACTCTCTGTCTTAGTGGACCAAAAAATAGATTGAATACAGCAGCTTGATTGGATAATTAAATAAATTAGATTGATTAAATAAAGCAATTTTTAACGGCCTGACAACAGGGAAATGGTTCAATCCAAAGTGGGGAGAAAACCTTTTTATTTAGCATCATNGAACATAAGGTTGACGGAAACTCGGGGACTGCGCCTACCTGATGAGCCCCAAGAAGGGCGAAACCGGTCGTGGGCTGTCGAAGAGTTTTCAGCAACCTTGTGAGTAGTTTCCTTCATGAAAATATACTGCGATATCTCGAATATCGTACCAACTGAAACATGAGGCGGCCTGTGTGCAGCACATTCAGTTGAAGACCATCATAAACGAGAGACTCACTTGAGTCTCCCGCGAAAACCAAATTGATTTGCAAATGAGTGTATTTGTCGTAAGCACAGACCAGTTATCTGAGATACCCGATGCCTGCCAGTTTTCAACACATCGGGTACATGTTGACACACTGTCAGCAGATGAATGAAGGTAGGGTAAGAGGAAATGCAATTCTCTAGCTAATTTTTGCACTTCGAGTGCGTTCAACTGAAGGACAATCAAAAGCGGCTCTCTGTAGTGAAAGTCATTGGAAATGTCCTTGGACCGGAGATGCACGTAAGTAGAACACAACAAAAGTCTTTCATTCGCATAGGAAGCCATGCTGCGCTTGATGAATGGATTACTTTGTGAAGGCTGTAGTCCTTGAAGAAAGATACTTCCCTAAGCTTGGACTGGCTCAGGTGCTAACGCGGAGCTGTAGCAGTCCTGAGAAAACCAAACCAGGGCCATCCCTGTCGGCCACCGAATATTCCACAGCTTGACTTGTCGTCTTGATTAGGTCTTCGTTTGGCCCTTGAGACTACTTCAGGATTTTCATCTTCGTAAATTTGAAAGACCTTAAGAATGGGTCGGTTCCCTGGTGTAACACCAACTATGTTGTTGTTTAAAAATATTCGACAACCAATAATCGTTTTCACCCTTCTTGGAGCTCTTCAAATGAGTCCTGTTCTCGAGTTCCTATCAAGCATGCTTCTGCCTGAACACCAAATTTTACCCAAGAGCAGTCATACAGCAGCATGTATCATCGAGAAGAATGTCATAAATGGGTCTCAGTCCTTATTGGTAATGCGCGAATATTTTCGAATTTTCAATGAATACTCCATCCCTGCGAGTGAAGCAAATATGCATTGAAAAGCCAAGAAAAAACAGTACAGCTGTTTCCTCCTTATTGGAAGTTACTGGTTGAATGCATCTCACAAAAATCCAGAGTTTCTAACCAGCAATCTCTAGGCTAACGGTTAAATAGTTAGCCTTCCGGACACGAACAGCTGATCAGCAGCGTGATTAGCTCCACTTAGATCGAATGAAGCGCCACTCATCCGTCTAGCACGGAATTCACGTCACATGGTCTCTCGGTGACTGGCTTGTTGAGTAACTACGTAATGTAGATTCTGTGAATGATGGATGAGTAGCGAGCTAATCACACAACTGAGCAGCCGCTACTGTCCAGTCTAATGTTCAGCTACTTGCCAAGAGACCGCTGGTTCGAAACTCTGGATTTTCATGAGGTTTGAAATAGCATTGTTGTGCTTCTCGGCTTTTCAGCATGGACTGGCTACACTTACATGATAAAATCTTCATTGAAAAGCCCCGCTTTCGTGTACTTGGATGTTCAAGTAGAAAATGTGAACCATGGAAAATTGGGGCTAAACCACTATGTGATCCCCAACAATAGTAAAACCGGGATAGGGTTGCTGAAGAGTTTTCAGTGACAGCAGAAATAATGTTAAATCGGACTCAGACATGAAATGGCCATTGCGCGAAGTTTTCGGCCAAAGAATATGATAAAAATTATTAATTCGAAGCTTGGTAGCTTCCCTTTTGATTTGTCTGCTTAATCCCCAACTCAAAATGTACTTATAAATTACATTTGAGCTTGGAAATTGTATTTCCATAATATTTGCTTACACAGAGCCGGAATCCTGGGTTTGATAGGAATTATTGGAGAACTTTTGCGCTTTCAAGAGTTATGTTCACAGTCTCTCGCAACACTCCCGAGTGTACTTACAAAATACATCGTTTTATTTCGGATGATTCGGCTAGTTTTCGGGTTTTATTCCTTGCTCTGAAGAGTGCAAAATTCACATTCACGGAATCTGGTCATTGTCAGAATCTATTTCGCATTCTCGGATACTTGATTACAGTCGAGTAGGATTTTCTGCTGTATTTCCCCCAGAATTCTAATGTGAACGTAAAGTGGTGATCTCGATGTTGTCTCAGCAGACGGGGAAGACAGAGCTAAAGAGATCTCTGAAGTCAAATAAAATTATGCAGGCATTCTAGATCCAGTGCCGCAGTACGCGTCACCTCGAAAATTCCTGAAGACGATCGGTGTATTCCCGGTGAATTACGTTCATCTCCAAGTGAGAATTGTCTGATCCATTCATCCGATCATAAAGATTCTTGGAAGAAATTACGCCACCTTTCGTGATAGAAATAGTTCAGGCTAGAAAACCTTGGTGAAATAACGTGCCACTGGTATCAATCAAGATAGGCTTTGGTAGGTGAGATGGTAGGAGTGGCCCCTGATGACCCAAATCAATCGCAAATAGTAAAGATCAAAAGGTGACAGCGAAAGAGGGATTACAAGCCACCTCATACGTCCGGTCATTGAAGATTTCCTGCTCCTTTCGATTCCACGTGACCCTTTTAGATCCCGGTAATGCGCGGTAATACATGAGAATATGTCATCGGCCTAGCTCATCAAAGTGTGGAACTTGCTTCAAAAAATCTGAATCCGGTCGAAGAAGTCTGAAGTTACAGAAGAGAAGGTCTGCATCAGTAGGCTGTTTTCCAGGTGATTTTAGGAAGTGGGCGAAATTCGAAGCCGCTTAGTAGATGTGGTAAGCTGCAAACCGACTACTATTGTTAGGACAGATTTTGTATCGTATTAGGATTCAATTTAATTAGTTTGTCGAGCATAATGTACTTAGGTGTGCTAGAAAAATACGCGGATCAAAGAAGGTAGTGACGTGTATAGGAACTGCTCAAGGCTTTCTTGTCAAGGCTTTCCTTGTCAGCCCATTACCTCTTCCGTCCTTCTTGAGGCTCATCAGGTAGGCGGTCTCCGAAATTCGTTGACCTTATGTTCTAAGTGCACCCAGGTTGGAAACGGTTCGTCAAATACCCTCATTTACACACTCATCTACCGCAAATTTCGTTGAAGAATACCATAAACGAGAGGATCAGCTGGGATTAAGTCGAGTCTCCCGCTAAGGTCTATGTTATTCGTCGAAATATTGGTAAGGCTTCAAAGCAGATAATGCGGAAACAACATCCAATTTTGAGCTTTTGAAACCCTTGAGCACATTCTGTGCTTATGGTAACCAAACGAGGTTGTTTCGCTGCCCATTCCATTTTTTTCTATTCCGAAACAATGAACTTTCCTCGTTTTGTCCTATGAAAAGCAGTCAAGCGCACATGTCCGCACATCAACAACTTTTCCATGTCGAAAGATACGAAAATGTGGAAAATGTCCTGGTTTTCCTATTAGTTATTAAGTCAGATATATTTCTTGTCGCCATCGTATGTGGTGCCTCCTCGTGCAGTAATGAATTAGCGGACAAAAAGCAGCAGCAAACTTTCAGAGGAGGGAAATTTTTTGGCATAATGTCAGTGGATGGATGGCAAGAAGGATTAGGAACCACTGCCATAGACTCACTAACCTCCTTTTGGTGGCTGGTCCCACTTCAGCATATACGTTTGTCTCCAGTCAGCGTCCCTCAGGATGCCCTAATGCCTCCTGGAGCAAACTTGCCAAAATGCTCTCCAGCACCTTGCAAAGGTCACCAGGATCGCAGATGAGTGGTTGATGTTGGATACGCCTTGCCCTGGCGACTCAGCGTCAGTTGGCACGTAGTCGCAAGGCTCTGCAATATATAGACATCACAAAACGAGATGCTCTGGGTACGAAACAGTCAATAGACCTGTGGCCTTGTACGTGTGCATGTCCAGACCCGTACGGTCCCCTCTACGCTCGCATACTGGCTTGCCCTGACCTCACCCAGGGTCAATTTTTACTCACCATTTTATATCGCTCAGTGTACTGGACATGTGGATGGACCACTCAAAATATATACCATCAATAGGAATGCACTGCTCACATAAACGATGCAGTTTTTGGGCGGCCATCCTGACAGTGTATTCTGGCTGGCCACTCACATGAATGGTAGTCAAGGCGCCTCGTCAACATGCCGTCAACCAAGAACATGTTCTGGCCCGTTTGTAAGCACGCCAGCAAATCATCATCAACACTAAGGTTATGCTTAAGATGCGGCGTAATTTGTGAACGAAAAGCGCCCATTCAGTCAGACCGTGTTTTGAAACAGAGGTCAAAATAGTTTATGTAGAGGCCATCAGGGTGCAAGCCACCAATGAGAGCAGTGGTGTTTGTGAATATCCCCTTTGACATACATCCAGTTAATCACACGGTCATATTCCTAAGCAGAAACAAATGAATGTATCAAGAGTCCACGACAAAACGTAAGCAAGTCTTTAGTAGCTGTTGTTCCGTCGATCAAGCCATTAGACCTCAGTCAGCCATTCACTAACTAAATTTCTGCCTCCACAAATTATCGTCTCCAAAAACTGGCAACCAAAGACGAGCAGCTAAGCTGAAACTGCTAAGATGAAACTAACTCACCACTGCATTTGGCGAACTAAGTTAGGTGCCGAATTTGCCGTTTTATCCGGTCGATCACATTCACCAAAACTCAACGAGTCAGGGAAGGTGCAAGTAACTGATGCCCACATATTAAAATTCAGAAACACTTTGGTAAAATGTGCTTGTGCACTGTAGGGCAATATAATTTCTCGTCCAGCTGGAGTGGATGACTTGTGGTTATGAGGTGATCCTCAGTCCACTTCAAGTTAGCATGTGCAGATGTCTGTTTCTTAACAGATAATTTGAAGAAATCGAACAAATAGCAGCTTCTAATAGGTGATATTTCCTGAAAAGCCAATAGGTTATTACGGGAGAAACCAACTCAAAGATTGTCACTTGTCTACAGGGTAACAACAACAGGAGGGAAGTTGCACTTACTGTTCTAAAGGTTGAAATCGAGTTCTACTCCTCAAAAGAATCATTGTAACTTCTGATCTATTTGATTCGCTGGCCAGCCGGAGACCTATTACCTCTGCCCTAGATAGGCTGATTTTTGGGAAGTCACACTTAAGAGTGAAGAAAGAAGTGGTACGCAAAACAGTTTCTGTGCTGTGATATTCTTACCACGTGTGTTGCTTTGATAGACACCTGAGTGTCCGATGGTAACTACTCTCGTAAGGTATATTATTTCAGCTCATAGTACTTGAGGCACCCGAAACTCAATCAGCGATCACCGTTTGCATAAATGCGGGTAAGTATTTTATCAGTCAACTGCTGCGAATTATATTGATTCCAACCTTAGCCCACCAAAGAATATAACTTGATGCTCGATAGAATGCAACAATTTACAAGTTTACTGAATGCGGGCACCTGATTTTCACCCGGAATAAAAAAAACTGTCAGGCTGTCTGCCATGGTCTAGCGATTAGGATCTTCAGAGGAAACATATATTACAAACATTCGGGTTAATGCGCAGTCGAAATACACAATTGGGTCATGCGCGTTCTCCAAGTAAGTGCATGTTTCCAAGACACGACAAGTGATGTCGATACACTCAAAAAGGAACATCAGACGAAGGCCGTAACCTCCGTACATCACATACTTTTGGCTACTGCCGCCATTTCCTGGGTCAGAAAGTTAAGTCTTGATGGAATCAGCGCAACAAAATTGCCTAATGATTGTTTGATGCAAGAAAGGAATTACTTCGGCCAGTCAAGAAAGTCTAAGGACAGGCCAAGAACACCTGATTACCTTGTACAACCCAGAAAATATGGGAATACCATTCCCCACTTAATACTGCAAATGCAGCCTTACACTAATGTTTTCTGGATAATCGTATTCGTTACACGGCCAGATGTGCAGAGTGGATGTTCAGTTCCTAACGCTAAATGTAAAATAATCGACACACAGATAAGTAACCCGGCATAAATGCGTTTTTAGGGGTGCGTGTCTTGTCACTACTTCACTCCTTCCACCATAGAGCTTTTACAAAGTCAGTAATAATGCGCTCAACTTCGATGACCGATCATCCGAAAAAAACATCCGAAAATCTGCTCTAGCAAGGCAGATCACTTGTTCAGCATCAATTATCACATGATTGATACGAAAATATACCGAAACTCGTCAATTTATCACGCGTAGCAGATTTTGAGACAGGTCTATTTTTCAGACATAACGGATAAATGCTGCCTTCAGTTTTTGTCGATAATGCAACTGTGTTGAACGGTCCATTAAGTTTATCAGATGGTCCGGCACAGTTGGAAACCAATCTTAACTGGGTGGAATAAATATCAACGCACCTTAGCGAAATACACTCATTTGCAAACAAGTTTGTCATTCTCCGATACCCAGCTCCCACTTTTACTGGAGTGGAAACAAACAAATCGAACATCATTGGGTGGCACTTGTTGGTAAACTTCTGGAAATGTGATTTACCCTCGAGCTCAAGCCACTGTGAGGTTTCGTAAACTCATGAGTGGATGATAGTCACCGCCTACGCTGATCAACACAGATAATGTTTGGTGACCAGACCTGCTTGCCTCCGACGAAAGAGTGCTGCGAAAATGACAAGTTTGAACCGACTGGCGAGAAATGACTCTAACACTTAATGCGAAATCAAAATGTTTTGCTGTCAGTGATGTTGCAAGGTGGAGATGCATACTATGCGTGAAACAGGGCTTGTTTCTAAGACGCGTAGGTCACCACCACAAAATCAGGGCAAAACAACCTGGGTTTATCACATCCCTGACAGCAAAGTTTGCACTTATCCTTCTCTAGCAGTAGGTATACTTCGACTCCTACTTAAGATTACGCATCAATAAAAAGGAAGCCCAACGTTGCTGTGGTCCATTTGCTGTTACGGCAAGTAGTGTTTATTTGGCATTCACTTGGCAGAGAAATGAAGCATGCCAGAAAAGTGAACATGTGAACAAAAGCACGTTTCGGCACTATCAAATGTTGCTTCGATAAAAACTGCTGTGAGTGGTAATGGGCTCGTATACGCGGAAGATTGCTCCTATGTATGACAGGCTGACCGATCACAGGAGAAATTCCAGCCAAAATACCCGAACGCTCAAAAGCAGATTGCTAACTTCAATGTGGGCATTCGTTAACAAGTAGACCGATCTGTCGGTACACAGCAGATGCATCAGAACCTAAGATTTGCAAACTCAAATGTAACCCTCACCTTGTGGCAGGTACTCGAGGACTCGATAGGCCAGTAACTCTGCACAGAACATAGGTTTGACAGACATTATACTGAAATTGGGGCACTTAGTGGCCTGATTCTTGCAGCCGACGTTTTACAAACATCTTACCTAAGCGCGTTCTATGCGTGACACAGTCTCTCCCTTAGTGAACATGTTTTCCTCTGACAGGAACGCATTGTCGGACACAACAAAGCACAGCATATGCTATCGTTCACTGCTATCCTTCTGGATGAACCACTCGTCTGAAGCGTACGCGACGGCACAGTCGTTCAGGCGTGATTTGGTGTTACCTCCCACACCAAGGATAGGCCAAAAATACGTTTAGCACAGTGGCCGGTTTTGAATGACCGCTCCAGACGAAACGTCTAAAGATACTTGGGCTTCGTGGATGGATATCAGTTAATGAAGGTCAGTCTGACGATGAAGCGGAAAACTTTCAGGTCCTAATTGCGGAAAGGTAAAGTCCACGCTTACCGAATCCGATTCAGAAAAGGCAGTAAGAAGTAGCATAGGCTTCAGGGTGATTTTTGAGTGCACTTTTTTGACAGGATCTCTTGTAGAACAATCGTTTCTCGCTGTTGTTCTTAACCATAGTTTTCTGTGGGTGCACCACAACTTGGATCACTATTCGATTATTGGTTTCCAGTTTCATTGGACTCAATGAAGTCACGAAGGTTTTACGGAGTTCTATTATAAGAAGACAAGTTTGGTTGGCAAGTGCGCTCAAGAGGCTAAAATTAGTGAAAAGAACTGTGGTTGCATACACTAAAGCGCTTACTGCTAAATGGGTGTACTTTGATGGCAGCATAAGGCCATAAGCAATAAATAAGCTTAGACAATGATGGCTCGTTTATGCACACTAAAGCACTATGATCCACGGGTCCAAAGCAGTCAACGTCTCGATGAAGTCTCGCATCAAAAGACAGTAACGGATGACTGGATCGTCTGTGAACGACAGCTTATACTGTCATGCCAACTGACTGAAGACACCCAGTGCAATGATCAAATATCAGCAATCACGTTTTCCTTACCGACCCTCTTTGGAGAACGCTTTTTTTAGACTAGGAACTTGGGGATATCCCATATTAGAGAGATAAACAGCCTTGATGAAGCAGTCACGTAAATCTCACATTGCTGACATTTAAGCAATCAGGATTTAGAGAAAATATGGACGGGGAGCAGAACTACTATTCGTATCTCTCGCTGACCTGCTGAGCTGAGGTACAGCGGACACCATTCCAATTGATAAACGTACACCTGATTTAATGTGCACCAAAAGAAATGCGAAATAGACAGTCCAGAAATGGCTACCAAATTACATACTGTGTTCGTAGTTTGTTAAACTGACCGTAGCTCACGTGGTAAGGAAGACCGACTACAGCTTATTACTTCGGTTAGTGGTACTTTTGGAGCATCAGATGAAGAAAATACGACTGAAAGCAGTAACCAAAAATGTTCTGTCGGCCAAATGAGTACTGCATCATATGTGGAATACAGAACACTGACTGATTGCAAAATTAGAATAAACGGCAATGAATAGGTCGCGACATGGTTCAACATGAAGAATATGTGAGGACGACTTGCGCTAACGGACCAATACAAGGACCACCAAAGCCAATTGTTTTCGACGCCTCAGTTCAAGAGCTCTAACTGCCCATGGAAAACCGAGATGTAAAGTGGAGCCAAACAGTTATTTTGAACAAGATGCCATTCCACTGCATCGCTAGAACTTGGCCCCCTTCGAAGTAAAAGTCCGACGCATTCTTCCTTGCTTCCGATAATATGGGTAAAGGACGTCAGGAGATTTGTAAGCCCGTCAAGCCGATGATGTTTTTATCGATGCTCGTCACAGTCAAGTCAACCACTACTGGAGTAATGAGGAAGTTTGATCGGAAGTACACAAAGTAACCACTGAACCATGGGTTGATCATCACTGAAGGTACATCATCATACACTTACGACTCCAAAGTGGTTTGGTTTTGACATTCCTTTCGCCACCATTCAGTACCTAATTTTTTGTGTTCTAGAATGAATTACGAAAACTCGCTAATCAAATACTACGTTTTATAACACATGTCGCATAACACACGTCGCACCTTTAATCATTCTACGCCCGAGCTGACCACTCTTGTGTTCTGATCTGGATCCCAACCAGAAAGAAGTGGTTCTGCATTATTCATAGTAGATTTCATAGTCTCTTAAGAAAAGCACCTCTAATTGTGTATACTCTGCAGATGGTCGTATTTTAACAAAGCTCTATAGTGGAGTGCTCTTTGCCTTCTTTTGCACGTCAAGCACCTTGATATGGTGACAAACCACATAGATTGATTTGAGATCGTCAGTACCTAAGGCTACACAATCCATATGCTGAGGTGACCGGGTTGATAAGTCCGACGGTCTTGATTCCATCCCACGTCAGACACCTTCGAATCGCCCACTGACCTATATTCTGATAAATGTACTTAGTCAAAATAATATAAAATCTGAAAAAAAGAATGCGAAACCCAAAACATCCTAATGGCTTGTTGAACTGTCTAGAGAAATCTGAAAGATACACGACAAACTTATTGCCTCACATAGGCGACAAGTTATTCCCACACTGAACCGCCGGTAATTCTGAGTGTTGACTCAAAGAGGTACACCTGTTTAGGGGTACTTTGGTGGTACCACCAGCGAAGTGGTATTGCATCTTGAATCAAAATGCAGCCGGAAATTAGTTACAGTCTGTCCAAAAACCACGACTCGCTTGAAAACTATATAAAGCAATAATGGTTGATTTGATGGCCTTACTTTTGACTGCTGTGGAAATAAAAAATCAGTTGGCACGTACTCGAGGAGATCGCCCATGTTTGTCCAGAATGGTTTGCCGATTCTGGGCTGTAGGGTTTGTGCTGAATACAAATTTGGCAGTGGCCCTCATAACACACTTTTATTTAACTCGACCTAGGTAATTCTGAGTTAATAAAAACTGTGGAATTGGGGCGGTAAAAAGTGCTAAGTGTCCCAGGTCAAGGGTAAAATTAATTTTTTTGATATATTTAAGTGCTGAAACACAACCATGCTAACAATCGGAGTACGTTGACACCATTTTATGGGAAAACCCATCCTGGTGCATTCAAGCTGTTTTGCACTTCGAGGCAGCGCCTACTTGGATAGGCGAAAATTGAAGCATTGCAAGACGAATTTTTGGACACTAATAAAGAACATCGAATATCGGTCGATGAACAAGTTGGTGGTGTCACGTTATGCAAGCTACACAATATTTCTGACGCTATTTTTTCGTTGAGACTAAAAGTATATTGGCAATGTTGTGCAATATAGGTAGCTTGCGTGCGCTGCTTGGTTGTTGTTCTGTGGGTGGGCCCACTCAACCCCGCACTGACGATGTCATCTCGATTGGTGATGAAAAGTTTGCCATCCAACTGCCCAGCTCGGCGAACAGAACAACAACCAGACTAAAAGCATATCTTTGCATGAATAACTCCTCACGCTGTTTGATACCTCATTCCATTATTTTTGGCCTCTGTTTTGAACCGTATGCCCCACGTCTCACTGGTTGATATTTGCCTTGTGAAGGTGTGGCCTTAATTTTGTCGACAGGAGACACATTTCCACGAAGAAGCTAACAGAAAAATCACTCCACTCAGCGCAGGCTGAACATCCGAAATGAGCTCCATACATTTACAGACTAGTGAACACTTCACCTGTCTATTGACTTGTTTGAAACTTCGAGACGTAGGCCAAGGTCTTCTGATCAAACGAACAAAACACGGTCTTTGCATCAAAGGAAGATAGTAGGCATCTGTGTGTTGGTTTCATTCCTGTCCGTTTTACTTCATGGTAGTCGCTTGCTCCTCACTTGCTTACTGAAGGATTTTGTCTTTGTCAGTCGGATTAGGAAAGACTGGGTTGGAACAACTGATTTCCTCCGTTATTTCCCCGGAGTTATGTCATAATTTGGGGATGGTTTATTCACAAAGAAAATAACTAAGACTTTTTAGATGAAGGTTCCAAGTACAGAGTTTGGAGTAACTGGGCAGGGAAGACCCCGAAACACTCCCAAAAACAACTTTCATGTTTTTTATCAGCCAGCTCCAAAATCGCCATGATTTTTTTGAGCTCTTTGATGTCCAGCAACCAAATCTAGGGAGTTAAGTGGCGAACCTTTTAAATCTCCTACGGCTTGGGTGGTGTGCCTTCTGTTGGCGGTGTTGCAGAACAGATTTAGCTTGGATGCGATGTTTGGTTGTTGGTTGAGTGGGTCCCCACTAAACCCCGCACAGACGATGTCAATGCCATTGGCGATGAAACATCTATAATTCAACTGCCAAGCGCGGTAGACCAACAACCAAGGTGGCCCCTCATTCAACAACAGAGTGGACTGCCTACTACCTATAGACATGGGTTTTCTTACGCATCAGATAACGTCTGCCTCTATTCTACACTTCTCAAATGAGAATGAAGCTTTTTGTTTATACTCGCCGAGAGCATCCGGTTGACATGCTTTGAACGAAAAAGGTATCTGGTATGTTTTCACAAACCAGCAGCCAATCACAACGCGCTCACTAGAGGATGGAGCCCGAAGCGTCTAAATAAAAGGCCGCATGTAATCTACTGGTCAGGTGACTTTAACTCGTCGCCTATTTGTAATGAGCTTTATCATGCTGTAATGGAAAACCGTATGCTTCTAATGTTTACCCAAACCTTTTAGAAAACACTGGTTTCTCCTGAATCAGTTGTAGTGCAGCACATTCATGTTTACAAACATTATTCTTTCAAATTTTTCCTCATCCGGCTGTGGACACGCAAAACAAGCTGGGAATTTCTGCTTCGGGTGAGCTGCCCACTGCTCGACAAACCTAATCGAAATGACGAGCGTGGTGTTTTTTAAACGAGCCGAACACATTCTCTGAAATTTCTAATAAGCACGTGCTTAAGTCATGGGCTAACACTTCATGTGGATACGGAAACTGACGTGATTCACATGAATATGACACCTGTTGGTTCCCGAAACCATTAGCTGAAAAACATTTGTCCTGCCGTTGTTTGCGTGCCTAGAGGAAGGGGTGAAATGAAGGTGTAGGGGATGATGGTAAAGACTATCATACACATCTGCATGTCATGTGCTGAAAGATAAACGGCTATCCAATTATGGAACACGACACGTACAAGCTGAGAGTAACGTCCATCTGGAATTAATGTGAATGGAAAGACAATTCAAACATGCGTCATCCAATGAAGTGCTTATTCTAGGAAGTAAGTGGCTGTTTTTTTAACACGCATGACTATAGAATCCTTCAAAGGCTTATGGCTTGGCTAAACAATAGGATATCGTGAGTAAAAATAGTCAAGACATTATTAGTGTAAATTCCACCCACGATATTTTAAACCACCAGGCAAGCAAAGGACAGTTCATTCTTTCAAAATAGTTTCCCGTTTCCAAATATTGTTCCCAAACCTGGTAAAAATCGGTCCGGAAAGAGCTATTGATCTTTGAAAAAGTTAATACTCACTTTGCTCACCCAAATGAAGTGTTTAAGGCAATTCTATTTCGGTTCGTCCCAAAGTACCTCAAAAGATTCCTTAGATTATGGATGTCGTTTTGTTCATCAAGCCGGGCAATCCATAGACGACAAACAACAGCTTTCTGTAAAACCTTAGCCAAAATTCCTTTCAAAGGACTGGACTTTGTTTGACAGTAATGACAGTAGTTCCGTCCTAGAGATATAGCAGCTGATGATATTGATTAACCGGCAGCATCACTGCTTTCAGTACAACTTGTTTCCATTGATCATCCTCATCAGTTTAGTTAGATTGTTGCTTGTTTGCAGCTGTCGTGGTTATGAAGAACTATGAGTAATTTTCAAGCTGTTTGACATCATGCAAATCTTCCGATTGTTGAGTTTCAAAAACCACCAGGCATAGCTTCTTCTCACCTATTTAACGGGTAAGGATACTGACAAAATCAATGGGCAATCTTCATAAACAGCTCACATCGAATTTCAGTGTCAGTACCAGTGCAGTAATTAACAAGCTTGGATTGGTTATTAGATAAATGCACGCTTAGCTTGGTCCCGCTTGAGGTGCTTCCATCTGATCACACCTCGCAAGCTCTGTCCTTTGCTCCGAGCAATCCGATGAAGCTCAGCACTATACGCAAACGGGCAATATCTCAGTAGGGGCTAGAATTCAGTATGATGTCCACACCGTTATACGAAGCAATGGTAGTGGCCAACGACCGCTCGTAACGGTTCTCACCGAAATGGAAGGTTTGTTTGTCGGCTGCGACAACACGTGACTCCTTTGTTTTGACAAACGGTAAGATAAACTTTCCGGTATTTGACTCATTTCTCCTCTTTGGTCGATCGCACGAGTTCGGCCCATAAGTCATGGGAAATCCCCAAGGAAGGGGCTTGTACAAACTTATGCTTAAATATACTGAGGGTGACCATGTTTGTTGTGAACGCAGAGGGAAATTTTGAAAAGCTAGATGGTCCAAACGCAGCCATATTGATGTGGGCATTTTATTGTAACAGTTGTGGTCCATCAAATCCGTAAAGCTGCCTCAGTCTTCCGATTTCTACAATGCATCACACAAAGAACTAGACAGCAAGAGAGGACTTTTAAGCTTGATTTTTCTCACCCAGAGTGCCTCTCCCGTTGTGGACTGGCTGTCTTGTGTAGTCCATGATTTCGTCTTGAAAGAAGTGCAAATTCTTCTCAAAGAATTAGCCTAAGATCTTGGTTTATGCAACGACATTGAGATTATAATGCATAGATAAAATCACCCACTTTTAGGAACGCCCTCGTCACAAACTAACTGCCAAGGGATCATTGAAATGAAAGTCCCACGACTGATTTCAGGAAACAGGACCGGTTTAGGTGCACATTTTACATGAAAAATAGCATGGTATCGAACACGAGATACATTGCCCCAATGCGACTAGGAAAATCAAAATGGTAGACCGAAAAAAGCGCAACAATTAACTAACTAGCTGGTAAATCTCAAGAGAAATCGATTGATAGTTTTGTGCACAGCAACACCAGTCTTATTTGTGTAGGTCACCTACGTATTGGCTCTACCTTGCAAATACCGCATGTTCCTTTTTGTGTTTATGGAGTGTTCAGTATGACCTATGCGAACAAACAACTAGCATTGAAGTAGAACTCTGAATTCGGAGAGGAATAACAGACGTAGTGTTGAACTGTGTGAGCTGAGTACAGCATTTCTACAATAAGAGCACACAAATTAAGAGTGCTGGTGTTCGGTTTTTAAGAAGAACTGCATTCGCCACACACTGAATTAATCTTGAGGTTTTTCCGAACAATTCGAGGTTTCGTTTGCAACAGTTTGGATCTTCTAACTATGCTTGTACTTGCTTGATTGGGGGCCGGAAACACTACTGGATTGAGAATCCATAACAAAATTTGGGCCGAACAGAGTTGCGCTCTCAAGCAATAGGACACGTGAAACATTAGGCACATCCAAGTACACTTTGCGCACTATGAGCTGGCCAATAGATACTAGCGTACTAATAATCCGTGGCCTTAGATAATCGCCTCGATAATAATCCACTTTTAGGGAATTTGAACACTTCAGTTCATATGCATGGTTTCGCGTGATTTTCATCCGTTGTACCATGAGAAGCCTTCCCGTATTGCACAGGAGAATCAGTAACGTTTTCTCAGCCCCTGGAAAATGTGGGCTTGACCATAGTGAATAGCGCTGCCCAGGTTTTAAGAAATTCTCAGCTTGTCCATTTGAGCGGCGCTTTAGCTGGAGGTTCAAGAATGTAAATGCTTCAGAAAAATGGCTTCTTCAGTTACTCCTAGCTTTGCATCCGAAATCTTCTAGTCTTGGCCTTACTATAGGTTGGAATACGGCCACTGATTTAGTCCATAGATCATTGACAGAATGCACGGAGAGTGAAGTGTGAAGAGCCCTCGTAGAACTGCTCCAACTAAAGAAGGATAACTTTTAGTGACATCAAGCAAAAAGGCCGCCGGCTTGCATTTACCACAAGAAATTAAGACGTCACACTGACCAAGAACAAGTAATTTTCCAAGTGGAAACAGGTTTCTGACAGGTAAGCTTTTGGCATGAGCTTTTATAAAGCTCATTCTGAAGTCAAAGACTCGACACTCTTAGTACATTTTATAAAAGCAGTTACACGGCTGGATGACTAGATTTTCGCCGAAAGACCAGAGCAATGTCTGAACAAAACTAGTAAATACACGGAAATTTCGACGCATTGCGAAAGGAGTTGAACTTCCTTAGGTGCCCCGATTTACAGCCGCGGTGAGCGAACAGTGGTGGCGTTCCATGTCACTCGTTGCAACATGACCAGTACTCTTGAATCGACAGGCGTTCTTAAGTTTTCGAACGGCTTGCAAGTGATCTAGCTTATCAGTTGTGGCCTTTGGAATTCTGATGCACAATTGTGCGGCGTGAACATGATTTGCCGGAAGAAACAAAGTGTCTGATAGGGTGACTAGCATGTGCGGCGGAAGATTGTTTGACTTTTCATCTTGACACTACACTTCCAATTTCGGCCGTCCACGATGATAACAAAGCTTGGTATGAAAAGAGCTGCGTTTTTTCTACCAGTTTCAGTTTTTGGATGATGTAGCAGCAAATAAACTCGGAGACAACTTTCATCAGTGGACTGAGAAGTACCACTCAGTAAGAATTGCCGTTGAAGATATGGAGGGTTATTGCATTTAGAAGCTTGTGTCCAAATTTGAAAAATGAATTCCAGTATATAATTGTACGGAGCATATGCTGCTGAGTAAAATTTAGCCCGCTCAACTGTCTTAAAAGAACTAGTTTTGACGTTCTCAATCAAAGCCAATTTGGGCTCCGCGTACCACGGAGTGAACGGGAATCTTGGATACACAGGTTTCTAACAGTTCATCTTCTTTTATGAAACTAAGAAATCGTACAGCTTTTCCTGTCCTATGAATGGCACTTCGGATCGTTTGAACTGCAGTCAACAATTTCCGTAGCAGGGGAATTAACATCCAAGATTTTGGAGTTTTGGGTTGTCAGCGGAACTAACACGATGTCAGCTTTACGGTTCATTATGATCTATACATATATCCAATTACTTATAGAGTGATTCAAAATTCATCAACGAATGCCAGGTTTTGTAATGAATTGCGTGTGCCTAGTATATCAAACCCATCGTGGAAAACGTACAATCGGTCAAGTTCAGCTGTTAGAAGGTACTGAGGTTTAACCGTATAACAGAAAAAACGCCCATTCTGCTGCGACATTTCTGGCCGCATGCCTGAGTTGTCCCTGTCCGCAAGTGGAAAACCGACTGCTATAAATCACTCGATTGAGCAAGTGAAGCTCCCTCTGCTGAAGACACTTGATAACTTCGCGAGGTGGTCAATCCATAAACCGTTCAATTCGATTGGTTTTCTGCGCTTTTGAGGTAATGTTGGTGAAATACTTGCAACGTTTTTTTGGCTTGGCGTGCATGCCAGAACTTTCCAGAAACCTAACAACTAGTGAGTAATCAACTTTACCACAAGATGGCCCAGATGCAGTGCTACTGGCAACAATTGACAGGTGAAGCATGGAAATCCGCACCAATATATCACAAACCCAGCGTTTCATTTAGTGTGGATGAAAACATTTTCATTTTTTAAATGAACATGCGCCCATTGTATGCATTTACAGAACTGTACACTGATCAAACTCCCTTTAAAGGAGGACTAATAACGGTTGCAACCTAATAAGCGTATATTTGACACTAACACAGCAGCGTATGAGACAAAATTGCAGAATCACCTTGTCTATAACCAGGAACAGCTCTGATTTGGCCATGTGTATAGTTACAAACGAGCAGTTGTACACTGCTACATTCAAAATCAACCCGCAGATATGCTAAGTAAACCTGAAGTACACAAATGCCGCATCAGTGCGATCGTATGCTGCCTCGGGAGGTGGAATAATTCAGCATCGCTTTAAAATAGATGGTACAGTAAAATCCGAACTTCCCACAAGCTGTTAAGCCTTTTGGAA
Organism: Opisthorchis felineus; assembly: GCA_004794785.1. Classification (NCBI taxonomy): domain Eukaryota; kingdom Metazoa; phylum Platyhelminthes; class Trematoda; order Opisthorchiida; family Opisthorchiidae; genus Opisthorchis; species Opisthorchis felineus. The sequence goes on along the minus strand of SJOL01007764.1, from coordinate 138,054 downwards.
TCATCATTTTTTCAGCATTTCTTCAAAGAGTACGTCGTACTTATATTATATTATGCCTTATAAGCATATATGTGTATGTATTATGTAAATTGTACTTGTTATATATTTCTATCATTTATATATTGTATTTCATGATTATATTATACATAATTATATGATTATATATTATTATTATACAGTGCGCCAAGAAATCAAAATACAGCCTTGTTTATTTGTAGCCAACAGATGTCAGGTTTGATTCATGAAACCAAGTAGAATACATGCTTTATGTGTGCTTGGCTGCAAGCAAGTAGACACGTCCTTGTCTAAATGAAACCCTTACGGGTGACTGATGGCAACAGTCTGCAGCAGGTCATTAAGGGATATATGGATATACCACACGATCGCCTTTAATTTACTCCTGATTCTATAACTTTAAGTGAGAAATTCATTTTCGTCACTCTTAACACAGTTAGCTGAACTGGAACCACTTGCACATCATTCCCAAAAGACCATCAAATCGAGAACAAAAATGCGTAGGCCATACTCATTTTTATTGTTATCAGGAGAGAGCAAAGTCCCATTACAACCACGGCGAGTGCTGATTTACTGCTTGCTAGCCGTTAGAATCAACAAATCATCCAGTAGATATGGATTACTTCTTTGTTTGCAAAACCTGTGGGGCGTCACAGACGAGCACTCGACGGCGCAAAGGTATAATGCGACAACAGTGAACTCGCTAACATTATGTTGTCAGACCTTTGGATGTTACCTGCATCCAGTTAGACTGTGCCAACTGGTAAACAGTGCCATACATACATACCGTACATACAACCGCTATTACGCTTGGTTGAGTATCTATGAAGCAGCTTGCAACGGATGAACAACAGGGATAGCGAGACTACCTACAGATGGTTTGCTTTAGAGATACTAGTATTCACCAGTAAATTCACGGTACAATCCCGCCCCCCCCCACCCCAGTTTTAAGTGCCGGTAGTCTGTATTACCTTCGTGAGTAAGACGTTGATATAACCACAAAAACAGGTCAACCCTAGCAATTTCGTGGATGACCGCAGTTGGAAGTCAACACACTGAATCTGGTGTTCTGTCATGACACGCAGTTAAGTTGATCCCATATAAGAGCCCCCAGTAACGATTAGAAACGAACAAACACTTTCAGATGCCACATTGTATCAAGTGAACAGAGATTCGTGAACAAGTGATTTTTATTTCACCTTGTATCACGTGCACATTAGTGTTTGCTGAACTCGTGAGTGGGGCTCTGGATTGCGACCAACTGGTCAAACATGAAATTACACTTTTAGATCTATTCCGCGACCCCTTCCTGGAGGTAATTGGTGACTGAAGAGGTTGGGTGGCATTGTGACATCCAGGATTTTAAAGTCAGACAGCAATGGTATGTAGACTTGTGCGGCCTTAAATCATCGGTCGTGTTGTAAGGAGGGAAGTAAAACTGCAGTGAGCTACTTTTGTGCATTTGGAGAAGACATGTTTTTTTGGTCAAGGTGCGATTGCGCATCAGTGCAGCGTCGACCGAAGTATTAATTAAGTTTGTGTTCGGTGTTGCTGAATAAGTATATTCCCTTGAACAGTGGGACCAGGTAAACCATATTTGTTTAAGATTACGGAAAAATGGCCTTCCGGCATTGATTATTTGGATGAATCACTCTGAATAAAAAGTCACTTATTTGGAAGGGTCTGGTATACAACCGGTGGATTTATTCTTGAACAACGCTCCATGAAACCCTCATCAGTCTAAGAGGCAAGTTGTCAGTTCGGTGGAGCTTCGGGGTATACAGAGAATCAATAAGCCAGATCACTTTAAATCAGCAAACGCAACAGGCTTTGAATGCCGCCCAAAAGTTCTTCGCGGTTAGAAAGTTTGACAAAGTTCTCTCAACAGCACGCCGAGTTTTCATAAAAACGAACTTCGAGGTAAAAGATATCCAGCTAGTTTAATCAGGCTTCAGTTAAGGAAAGCATTGGAACCCGTATCTAGCAGAGGAACATGCACACTTTCAAGGAAAGCGGGTGCATACTGAGTATTGGGCAAAGGCTCAGCAAAGACAGGACATAGATTGGAAGGGGTTGCGCAAAAATTACTCGAAAAATATCGAAGTTTCGAGGTAGAGGCTATGACGCATGACACTGCGACCGATGGCTGAAATGCTGGAGATCGCCAACTACCGCCTTAGTTCTCAATAGAATGAAGGGAATTGACGAGCATGTGGAGAGTTCAGCTGACACAGGGCAGTGTCAACTTGGCAGCTGTTATCAATGAAGACGGACCATCAACATACTTTGTATTACGTCTGTTGTTCACTCCCCAGACTGACCAAGAGCGATGCAATCTCCCCCAACCGTACTCAACTTGTCGTTGCATCAACTAACCTAAGCACCCACCGGGATGCCTTGAACTGGAGGAACAAGATTACAAAACCGACAAGACTGCTATTCAACTTCCCCAGCCCTACTCATCCCGATATGACTTAGTCAACTTTATGAATCGCCAAGAACCTTTAACCGACTTCCAACACCGACTCAATCTACTGGTTGGGACAGATTCCATGATTGGTTCTCAGTCAGACTCAAAACTCGACCCACCTGTTGGCTTACTATATTGATCATTGTATCACCTGTAAGTCGTAGCCCAACAATCAGTTCGGTTACTTTCTTTAAAGCTTTCTAAAAGTCTGGTCGCCCTTTAATCTCTTCTGGGTTGCGTTAGCCTCTAATAAATGTGGCTTCATCCGGGCGGTTTTCTTTCTATTCTGGTTTGAGAATCGAAAGGAACTTGCGCAGTTTTTTTCGGATATATCATTTGTGTCTTCACCCAAAAGTTCACACACAAAGGTAAAGTACTGGTATTCGCTTCAAAAACAAAGTTAGGGTTACTTGACTTGGTAATGATATAGCAATCTTCAAAAGGTCTAACACATGATGAATATGATCAACATAGGGTTTATACACCTTTTGAAAGAATGAGTCAGCCGGCGCTATCAAAAGAATGGTTGCCAACACGCTGTCATCGACTTGTCTGTGGCCTCGCCAACTTAGCGTTGACATTTTGCGTGCATAATTATATAGTGATTGTAACGTTCGGGAATGAGCCCTGTATTAGCCCTGAGTTGAAGAGCTATAATGATGTCTAAATAATGGTGCCACATGACATAGTGTTATTTGTAACAGTCTGACTTTCTTTTGCATTATTTATCAATGTTCTTTTTTCCTTCTACGCTTAGAGTTTTACACGTAAAATGGTCAGAAGATTCGCATTTCAGTTTCCCATACGTAGTCTCCAGTTTAGTCAAACAAGTTGTAAGGGGTTCTGTATTCTATCGTTTATTCCTCACAGTGAATTGTAAGGTAGTGTTTTCATCTGCAGCCGTCTGTGTGAGCACTTGTGACCAACACACGTTTCCAGCTCTCACAGAAATGTAAACAGTCATCGTCTAGAGGAGAAGTTTTCGTTAGAGTTAACTCAACCGGAATACCTAGAGTTCTTCATCAGTCACGTTTTACGGTAAACTACCCTCATAAAGAAGACAGTTCACAGGAAGAGACGAAAATCTCTTTTCTCCATTGGGTCTGTCTATTAGGAACACTGTAACATATTATCGGTGTTCGCAGAAGGCATTCCTGGGGCGCACCACAAAACAGATACTTCCACTTACGCCCATAACACTCGGGTTCTGCACCATGAAATTCATCTTGCGAGTGTCATGCAGCGAGTACTTGGCGTCAAAAATATCTGAAAATGGCAGCATTCCCCTTGTAATATATAAATACACACAAAAGCTAAAAGAGAACTTTCTATTACATTAAGATGGTCTTAATTTGTCACCTTTCTACAACCTTGGTCGTTCTGGTGGAGTATTCTCGAGATTTGTCACTATCACACGCTCTAGAGTGTTCCAATATTACCGGAAACTTGACTAGAATAGTTGATCTTCATAAAAGGAGGATGAAAATTCTTCGGACAGAATTTACTCTGCGATATAGATATAACCGCGATCTGTCCTTCTTCATCGGTTTTTTTCTTTTTTTGTGTGCATCGTTTCTGTCGTGCCAAATTGTTAGAATCAGACAATGCCAACATAATACGCCTCTCCCCATCGTTTAGCCACTCCAGATCAAACACTTTGTATCGAAATTTTTTCACTACTTAGAGGTGGAAGACGGTAGTGCTCACAAAATCTGTTCGTCTTTTTTGCAGTTCAGTCGACTTAGAAAAGCCATATCCGAAGTCCAGACCATCCTATTTTCCAAAAAATAATTTCCTTTAATCCAATTTCGGAACAAATATTTGACTGCACCTTTTACACACTACACACAGTTGCTAGGGTTTTCGCCTTCGAAAACGGACTCTACAAGCGACTAAATGGTAGAAGTCGGTCAGCAGCTAGAGGGAGCCAGAGACGACGTCAAAGTGGGACATTTTGCTTCCGGTTAAACGAAGAAAATTTCGTGTCATGCTTGTTCGTAGTCACTTAGTAGGATTTTCCTATTTAATATGTTTGCCAAAAGTTATCTCTACCAAATAAGTCAACTTATGTGTTGAAAGGTAGGCAGAGGAAGCATATGTAAGGCTTGCAGAGTTGTACGAAGAGAGGAAGTATGTTTTTTTCGAATAGCATCTTTGCACGGACAATGTGACAGTGTTGACCACCTGAGCTGGTACAACAAAGTATTTCATGAATGTGACTGATTTCCTCGTTCTTTTCATTCTCTCACTTGTGCTAAACAACTGTGTCACCTGTACCCCCAGTCAAATTAGTAGTGTAGACCGATATGAAAAATATTCATTGATCTGCATAGTTCGGTGATTACTCAGAAACCCCTGAACAAACTTAACTTCCGGAGATTATCAATCTGGTTTTAGTCTCGCGGACAGCAATGGGGAACTCTCCGCGGGTCCTCAAATGAAAATTTTGAGCTAGTTAATTAGTGCCAAGAAGTTTGACGTACCTGCTCGACGACTATATATATATATATATATATATATATATATATGCGGTGATATACATGCAGCATGCTAAGGCTTTTTCCTGTCTTTAAAACCCGTGTTTATGTTGTCAGGTTGAACTCTCGGGTAAACTCTTACTGCCGGTGGTTTTGACACTCAGAAGCGCGTGAAGTTTCCTCGGTAAGTCTTTGCAGGTGATGTGCATCATGTTAAAATTCCGTGGAAGATAGTATCTAAATTTTTCTGTTTTCTACGACTGTTCTGTAATCTGAGGATTCCAGTTGAATCTGAGGAGTATAAGCCATTTTCCATCGGTGTTTTTTCATTGCTGGGTGCAGACAACCACTTGAGCACTGGAACCGGTCGAAAGTCACTCGATAGCTTTTGCTTCACTGAATCACTGCGAGTACAAAAGACACTCGAGTTCGTCAGATGAGAGGTGAAACAGGGAAAAACATCTGTCCCAAACTATCTAACTCTTGGCCACCACTTGAATACCAATGTTCAACTTTACTGCACACAATCCGCTTGAGCTGGCTGAGGAGGGTACACTCAGGAGGGAAAAAACTGCAGTTTTTCAGCTTCAAAACCAGTGCAAAACAATTCCAACTACAGACTTCCAGTTGCAAAAGCCCAATTATCAAAATGTGCTCTATTAACCGAGCTGCTGCACAAGCTGTTTGGATAATGGGAGTCCAGGCTGGTTGCTATCCACGGCATTTGTCTTTTCCACCGCATCTGGATTTCCCATAGAAGATTTATCGAAACTCCTCCCCTAGATTAAACCCAATGAGGTTGCGGACAATATACTGCTTTCTACTTGGGACCTGTGGAAAGGACGTTGGCCTGCATGTATTAGGAGGCCTCTCCAAAGCTAACTCGTGAAACCACCGAAACATCAATGAACGAATGAGACTCGGTTTAAATGGGCAATTCAGTGCAAGAATTTTCCGATAAGTCCTTGTAAGCCAGAACAAGAATAAGTAGATCGCAAAAGTGATGGGGTTTGTGCGAGTAACAGCGGAGGCAGTTTTGCTTCCGGTTTTGTTACATTCCCCATGCTTGATGGGCTATACGCAGACTTAGACTTCGAAGTCTTTTAAGGATAAACATCATAGACCTCAAATGCTCCAAATGTGTGTTAACCTATACTGTACGAAGCGGTAACGAACACGAGGCACTTTAAGTACAACTTGGCGGAACGGAAAAGTAGCAGAAATAAGCAACGTATAAACTGGTCAATAGACACGCAGCAATGCAGACGGAATCAACACTGACAGAACAGGCTGGTGAGCGTTGCTTACTAGTGTTGGCAAGTTGTTCTCCGATTAAAAATAGTGGTCTTTGAAAGAAAATACCTTAAGTTTTATTAGAAAGTGAAAAAATCCTACGTGGGGATATTTCGTGTTTATCTCCCTCCATTATAATCAGCTAAGCCCAAACAGTTGTGCTCTATACCTTAAGCATAAGTGTCCGCAAATGGACCGGAGATTTCCCGGTATTTATTGTCGTTTGAGTGGATCTGGCCACCGTTCGGATGTCAAAATCAACCTTGAAGTATTCACTAATCATATTTTCAATCAGAATACATGCAAATTTTCACCGAAATATGAATCAACAAAAATGCAGGTAAATTATCATGGAATGGAATCCCTTTGCGGAACCGTTGGTAGTCATCGTGTACAACTGTGTGAATGGAGTTGCCGAGATAGCTGCTGGTATTAATCCATTCTAACTATTTATATTTGGAAAGCTTTTATCTTTCCACCTATGGACCAACTCGCCTTGAATTTTTTTACTCTCTCTTCCAAATATACACATGTTTATATTTTCACATGGCTTCAGTTGATGTTGTCACCACGTATAAAATAATATTTCCAATCTCCCTACGGAGTGAAGAGCTAATATAGTCTTGAAACTGTTGTACGAGACTAGTTCTATTCCACACGCAGGTAGTGCAAGGCAGGTGCCACACCACGGGGTTTGATCAACTCACTTCACAAAGGCTTTTGCGCCAAAGGCCCTGGCGCATCACCACGTGCTATTCAGCTTTGTTATTCAGCTTCTTGCCTCACTATGGTGGCCGTATTCATTCTATGCATAGAGATTTTAATCACTCGTTTCCAAAAGCAGCCGGCTGTACGTGGTTTCGTGGCCGACACTTTCGTCCCGGTTGCAGGAAAGGCATCAATGAGAACGCTCCACCGAAGTCGAAGGTGGAATGAATTCATTCATGGGCAGACAGGGCGCCCTTGAATAAAACTTTATGGATGTGTAGGCATTAGGTCGAAGGACAATTATAACCAACCCAAATGAATCTTCGCCAACGCGATCTATTCTGATTCTCAGGTAGGCTTGCACAAGAAAAACTCGTAGGTGAATGTGAGACCCGGCACTGCTTGTTTGAACGTAAACGGGTCGTGAACGGAGAGGACAAGCTTGGAGGTGACATCGAGCAGGGTCATCGGCAGTGCACTCGGTGGACTACACGCTTGGTAAGCGAAGTGTCTTTGGTTCCGTTCCAACTTTGTGTACTTCTGTGTATCTATGTGTAGGTTTATAGCGCATTATAACAAGTAGGAACGTTGGAAGTCCTTTGTTTCATGTTTTCCTGGCGTAACCTCTCCCAGAATCTGCTCCTGGCCTAAGTGATTCGTTCTAAATCGACGTCTTGGAACGAAACAGAAGAGGTTTCAATGCAATTAGCATTTCTCGAACTTACTCAACACATGTTTACCCATCACCTAGTCATCCCAGTTGTCAATCCCAACAAGCACACCTGCGCCAAAATTCAACCTGCTGGGCTGGGCAGGGGGCGGTGTTGAGACAACAAAACAACTGTCTTCAAATAAGACAACATCCACATGCATACTGAAATGCGTAACCCAGGGCACAGATGTTACACGGATCGGACGTAACATTCCCTATGGAGCATCTGTCCGGAAATTGAAGTAATATTGTTGAATTAATCCATCTTTTGGACGCCGGATGCCAAGTTTCAAATACTAAATAATTTATCTGAATGAACGTAAACCGAAATATGTTGTCATAGCAAACAAAGCTGACACATGCATAAATTAAGAATAGGAGTTTATTTCTCTTTTACTCGATCCGATATGACCGTGGCGCCATTAGAGATCTCATGAGCGCAAAGAGCTTAATTCATTCATGCACTAACCCACATGTTTTTTAGAACTGGAATCCAGTTCATTATGTAGTACAATGAGTAAGTAAGTAACCGCCTGAATTCAATTAGTTTTGCATGCCTAATAGATAAGTCCCGAGTGGCTTAATACATACTCTTATTTAAAATCAATTCCTGTGAGGCATCTTCAAGACAAATGTAAGTCCATATTACGACCTCTTCTAAATCCACTTACTAGCCGCTGTTACCAGTTACTCGCCCCTTGCTTCATATGAACTCTTGAAATTTTCCTCCCGAGTGTTTCCTCATTTGGTGTCCGTAAAGCACACAATAGGAGTTATCGTTTAGCTGTATTTGAACATTCATCTACAAAGGCATGTGATGTCCCCGTTAGGAAGGGCTTCGGTTTCGCCAAATAGATGATTTACTCCTCAGGAGAAAGCACAAGGCTATGCACGCCCCATGGCATTGATTCTGAGTCGCCTATTGACATTCGCGTAAGCAATGGTATCTCGACGGATTCTCGTTGACTAGAAAGCAACCTGGGATTACCAAAAGTTTAGCGACGCTCATAATAACATTTGTCGGAAAATATCATAATTACATCGTGGACCAGTCTGGAGCGCAAGAAGGAACATGGTGAGAAATCTCACTTCACATCCAATATTTAATTGTCACCAGTGTTTCCTTTTCTGTTGAAATGCATTTTCGGCGTACGTTTGGTGATCTTGTGGCCCACAATAGAACTCATCTGGGCGGTTCCCTGAATTCCCTGAATTGACGGCAACCACATGGGTTTTCTAAACTAAAACACATAGGTGTTCAGTAAACTATGTGGGCTGCACGACTCGGCGTCCATCCGAGAGGATTTGCAGACACAATTCAAGCTGCTTGAGTACCGGACTAGCCAGGAGCTTGACCAGTGCTATCGGTGCTCTCCTGATCGATGCCAACCACCAGGTCAATCGGATGGACTCGCTCACAGTGATATATCTGGTGCCGCCAAATCATCTTAAGGCCACTCATCAAACAGTATTTGAAACAGTGAGAAAACATACTATTTGGGTGCTTGATCCCTTCCTGTATAACCAAAAAGACAGTTGAAGTCCTTAGCATTTTCTTGGCGCAACAATAACCATCCTAGTCAAACAAACTAATTAGATAATTTCTTTACCTTGGACATTAGGGCTTCATGATAATGTATTTTACAGTTCTGTTCCACAGAAGATCCGCTTCTGAAGCCTTTGGATTTGAAACTTTTTTTAAAAACTCTAATGGGAATAGTTGCCTAAAATCTCACAAAAATATCCCAATCCAAGGTCTGTCATGCTAGACGAGGCCTCTTATTCCATAGTATATCTAAAAGCTGTTTGTAACACTAGGTAAGGCACACAAACCGGGTTCGTTTGACACAAAGACATGGAATAAATCCTATCTTAGTCATCTTACGGAACAAATTCCATTTCGAGTAGGAGGCTTCGTGTCTTCATAGGGTTTTTTCCTGATAGATGGTACATGGATAACCATACTCGATTAGGAAGTACCATGTATCCCAATCGTTACCAGTACAAACGGAATCAAAGCAAACTAGAACACAATTCTAGAAGAAATGTCGATGCAAAGGAAAGAAGAAAGCTCAAGTTTGTATCATATTGGTAGAAGAGTAACTGACATGAACCAACAGGAAGGCATTACTGATGAAGGGCGGCAGAAAAAGTAACATGGCACTGACAAAGTAGAAATTCTTGGTGAGTGCCGTAGAATGTATATGGCGTAAGTAAAACTAGAAATCTTGGTGCAGTTCTAGCAGGGGACTCTGAGCAGCACACAGCAGTGAGGACAGCAAGACACAAAGATGCTTCAGCATGACAAGTTTAGTCAAATTTAGAACATTTCCCAGTTGGAGAACAAATATAATAGGTCATTCTTTACAGATGCTGTGCGCCAAGTTTGTGAAGGAGACAGGAAATCTAGGCGTACAGACCACAAGATAACAGGTTGAATCGTTCAGTCGGGTGGGGGGTCTACTCAACTTCCACAAAACATCGTAACACATACCGGTGTCGTTCCTTTTGTGATCCGAGGAAGTGAACGCCTCTTAACACGAAAATAATTCCAGTTGAACTGTTGTGGTGAAGAAGCGGGCCACTTTAGATCTGCTGTGTATTAGGCATGACAGTTCGGTGGATGTAGTGGTTTAGATCTGGTTGGGCAAAAAATACCTCTCCCATTTGGCATGCTCCGTAGTAATAACACCAATGTTTTAAGAAGCCGGTCTTTCCTGGGACAAGCTCCCATGTGGTATGTACGACCACATAAGACCTTTCCAGAAAGCAGACGAAGTTAATAGAGGAATAGTTACCGCCTGAGCTTATGAAGAAAGTATTCAGTGCCTGCATGACGCTCGGGTAACTTTTGCTGAAAAGCTTGCGAATTCGTCTACCAAAAGCAGTCAGTTTAAATTTGAGTAGCTTTTGAGCATATGGTAATTGTCATTCCTTAATACATCTTGATTCAATGGAGCAAGCCGCTGTGGACGACAGTCGGTACTCATTTCTTAGATAACATCTGAATTCATCATCATCACTGGCAGGAACAACAGAACAGAAACGTAGGGCAAAGGGGTCGCAAGTGGAGTTTTTCTGACAACCAGGAGGAATAAATTTCCGAGCTTCGAACAATTTTAAGGTGTTGGTGGAGATACAGTGCTCAGAATTAGTGGGTTGTACCGTCGCACAGTCAGAGCGGTCAGAATCTTGCATGGTCGTGAGCAGCACTTTTCAGTAAGAGTCAAGATCAGAAGATGGGTTGTCCAAAAGTTATTTCGGCAATCAATGTTGCTAGGTTCCTCTTAGTTCGAGAGCTCCTCAAAAGCTAGGCGAGGTGTGTGGGTCCTGCGCGCACGTGAAAGGCGCAAAGAAAAGCAGCAACGAACGAGCCCGTGATCAGAATCCACATAAGTGTTACAGAGCGAACGACAGTCAGTAGCTGACCCAAGTCACCTATAGCTAATAGTGATGTAATCTATCTGCGGTGGATGTTGGCTCGAATGCCAGAGGTGCCTTGTGTCTAGGGGCTTCGGTTGCCCCGAAAGTTTGCCCTGAACGGAAACAGTTTGTGGCCAGCAAATAACTGCAGTAGGCTTTCAGCATTGTCCGTGTGTCTGGATTCCAGTCCAAGACGACTCACCCAACTTAGTCTCAGCGGCGTTAATTCTACTTACTTGTGCATTCATACCTTCGGTAACCACAACAATATCTGATCTCTTGGTCAGCCGCGACAAGACGATCAAAGTGTCATGTCTTTGAGGGTATCAGAGCTAAAGTCTGTTGGGGCGTATGCAGGTGCACATTTATGGGACACTCACAGACGTTGCCAAACGAACCGCGCAAAGGTGACTATCAACGGAAAACCATTTAGGCGCAGACCCTTCCACTCGGAGGCTTAAAACAGCGGTAGCTGCAGTAGAACCAGCTGCAGCGGCTTCTGGATCACCAGAGGAGCGCAACCCGAAGCTAGTTGAAACCGATGGGGAGGTCAGTTCAACAACCGTACTTGGGTCTTCAATCCTCGTTCTAGTGATACTGTAAACATTAGTAGAAGGTAAGTACAACGTACATTCAGGGACAGTCTGTTGTCCGGCTTATTTCAGCGTACAAACGTTGAAGGCTGTTGGGTAAACTGAAGGATGATTTCAAGTTGTTTACGCGGTGGGGACAAAGTTAACAGTAGATATTGCAGCCCACAGCGATAGGCAGCGAATGGGTTTGTTGGTCCCTAAGAATGGGTCTAGAAGGATGCTTTTGGAGGCCGGATAATTGGATGGAGAAGAACGAACATGTGAAAAGAAAAGGGGAGGGGTCAGCATTAGCCCGTTTTGTTTGCCTGTCCTACTGTGTGCAGCAAGTAAGGGGGCCCACGCAAGGTGGCACACAACAGCTGATATAGTATGTTTTTTTTAATGTGCAACTCACGATTGTCCTTGATCTGGGATACTGTCAGAGCGCTCAGACCCAGAGGTGAGGACGATTGTGGTCCTCAGCCAAAAACTTTGCCTCGAAAGCTTAACTGCCAAGCAACGGTGGCTTGCGCGAGGCTGCCGTAGCAGCCTACACTTTTAAGGACCAAGTCACCACAAAAGCTCCAACTTCTTACCTGCATGACTAGGAGACTGTGGTATTCAGACCCACCTATTGACTAACCTGGTATTAGAGGCGTTGTGAATGTCACCCGTACACTCCCCAGTATAGCATAGTGGGCTATAGAAGTGCATAAACCGATATACCGGGGTAATGTCTAGTTTCCTCGCAAACATACTGAAAGTGAGACCGAAAGTTCACGCTGTGATTTGTGCTCTTAACTCGTTGATTGTCAAAAATCATCTTCAGTACTGATGTGAATCAGCATTTACTACCACCTGATTCCAATGAAGTTTGAGGCAAGCTGTCTGTTGGGCAACACTGCCGACGGTTGTAACAGTGGTGACTACCAGAATCACTGATATTTTAATCTCCCGTTTTCTACCGCATTAGGTTCTATGAGTCAACTCCGCGTATTGCCTACCTGTTCAAGCTTGTCTAAATGTTCCTATGTGTTCTCCCGTGGCCAGATGAACTTTAGCACTGCACTTTTATATGTTCGCTCACAAACCCGTTCGACTTTGCATTGGATCTTGCACACTAAAAAATTCAACCAGCCACATGTGGCTATTATGAGCCAGGTTGGTGTTTCATAAGCTGCAAAAAAATCTGGCATTTCATATTTTGTATCCTTAAGCCATCCTGATTGATTTTGCACAGATTTGTATCGCCTATTTTTGCATGGACAAAATAAGCTGCTTTTACCTGAGGATATTTCATTTTCCAGCAAAAGTGGAGAATCTACTTCAGGCTTAGCTGGACCATTCTGTAATACCGAGACGTGATTTTCCTGGTTACTTTAGCACACAGTGGTATGCACTGGACTCTAGTTTCAGTCTCAATGCATTTTGTTAGCTGGAACAAAAGTACAGAAAGCGTAACGTTTACCGATAAGCCGGAGGATTCGATGAAATTATTTGTTGGGAATACGCAAATTTTCACAGTTGCAAATGTTTTTCACTGTGACCAATCGACGGCAGTCAATCTAAGTTTGTCAGTTCTTCCGTAACTCACAGACTGGTGTTAAATTTGGCCTGAATTTGATAGGATTGACAGCATGGGATAAAGTCAGAGGTGTAGGAATTTCCAATGAGCTGCAGCGGTGTGATAGATGTTGTTGCAAACTATTTATTATGCCGTACAATTTACGGTATTTTTAGAAGGCAATACCCTTGAAAAGTAAAACTTATCGGGTAGCCTGGACACTAAATGACCAGCTAAGCTTTATGAAGGATTTTAAGCGGCGGCTTTTATACGTATTTTGTGTCCAGCACTATATCCAAAACTCTAACATCCTCTGATCACATAATTTTGTAAGCGAATGACAAGACTTCACCAATCAAGCCTCTGTCAGTAGATGTCCTAATATCTGGGTAGCCATGCTTTGCAAGCAAGCCCTCAGATACACTAAGGCTACTTCAAGAATCAAGTCTAAGTAGAAGGTATAAAACTCGTGCTTTTGAAGTTCGTTTGAAGCCGTTATTCTACATCCCTGACAAATTCACTGCTTGCTATTTTCCACTGTAAATTGGGCCTTCAGTGTGACATACAGTTTAGATTGCATTTGCGTGGTTCATACTACTAATCAGTGCGTTTAGTACTCAGGAACCACAACCCATACTTTAAAAACTGGCTATAATTGACCCATTCATGCAATGACCGTAGACAGAATAGACGGGCAAGATTTTCACAATCAGCTGGGACCGGTTGCTAGTAAATCTGGTCTGCTGATTTATTGGCGGGTGTTCACATGGCCGCTGATAAATCGGCCAAGAACAAAATAACATGACTCTGCTGTTCTCAACTAGGTCAGATTTGTATACGGAGGCTAAAGGTGGGAAATGCAGGTCAGTTTGTCAGCTGTTTGCAATCGTCTATCCATGCGGTGTACGAAGTCAAGCAATAGAAGAGAATCGGATGACGCTGCGTTCGGACCTTGTTGCTGGTCCCAATTCATGGTGGTATTCTTGTACCGACTTATTCGTCTCCAGCAGAAATTCACCGTATAATAAGGTGTCTGCCGACCATCTAATTGTGCAAAGTTTAAGGGTAAAATACTGAATAGTTTTGAGACTGTCGTTGTCCAAATAGGCTCTGGAAGGATAATATATGAACGTGACGGTAAACATATTTAGACAAACAACGTATGTGAGGTTATCTAAATTTATCTGAGTTGCATCCATCCGCCCGAAAGGAGCACACTAATTATGGCCGCATGTTCGCATAATTGGTGCAACCCAAGCTCTGTAACTGATAAGGTCACAACCTTCATTGTCAGATTTCATCCTATACTGTGAAGATTGTTCACAACCGGAGTGGACAAACTGTAAGCATTTTAAGCTTTTAACTTGAAAAGTTCGCCATCTTTAACATTTGTGCCTGATCTTACCATGGGGGTCTATGGGGGTTGAATCGATTGCGTTTGTAAAACTAATGTTGAATATCGGGATAGTCGCAAAGGCATTTTCTGGAACCAGTGGTGTATGTTTTTATTTTTGTGGCAGAAATTTAAACACCAAAGAGTTCCATTCTATCTAACCGTAAATGCAGTTGAGATGGCTGGACTGGATTATTTACAGGAAATACCCATGGCAATCTTCAGTCGTTTCGCTAACTCGCCATCTGACGCGTCGACAGTCAATCTGTCGAAGGAAACTGAAGAGGTAATTTCCGGTTCATGTGCTTCGTAGCTCATTCATAATCTTATCCAAATTCAACTGTCGACGTGCTCTTCCTAAACTGACTCCTCTTGATTCCCGTCCGAAACGCAGAGTACTCTGAGTTGAGGCTAAATTAATTCG
This sequence comes from Opisthorchis felineus, assembly GCA_004794785.1. Classification (NCBI taxonomy): domain Eukaryota; kingdom Metazoa; phylum Platyhelminthes; class Trematoda; order Opisthorchiida; family Opisthorchiidae; genus Opisthorchis; species Opisthorchis felineus. Next base: position 123,003 of record SJOL01007764.1, on the reverse strand, counting down.
GTCTGTACGCACGGTGACAATGAGGATGCATTTACCTGAAGAGCTGAAAAAGGGTTTCAACAGGTAGGTCAGTTTAGAGTCTCGGTACGACACAGTCATTGGATCTTGAGAGCGCAGTGACATGAAGACACGGTTGAGTGCTGTCAGTGATCGATTAATATAGCCTGCTTCTTTCGCCAAGATCGGGTCACCCAGTGTGTCTGCCTTGATGACATCCTCAAAGCCAGCCAAATCACACAGGGCCAAGATACTAGATAGACTGGTATCATGAATACGGCTTCGAGCATTAAGCTGGGCAAATATGATCAGATGCGAGCGAGAGGAGCATAGATTTAGGGCTGTACGACCTACTCTTCTCCGTGTTCGACACAAAGCTAGTAGGTTATCTATGTCGGAATCCTTCTCAATTTGCTGACGGTGTATGTCATCCATCATATGGTCTGGACCCGATTCAATACGTAGATGAATTCCATTTTCATTTGTCAAAATGTCCGTCAGAGTATCGTTGTAAACTTCTATCACAGATACGAGTAGCTGGTATTCCCATTCACTCCTCCTCGTTGTCTTTTCCGACAACACTGTTCGCAAAGCACGCTGAGCGATTCCTTCCGTACTGGGTTTATAATCGGGCCCCCCAAGAAGGGTGTAGGTCTTTCCACTGGCTTCACTTCCATATGTTAGAAAGCATACATTATAGCCATCAATAAACGAAGAAACAAAGGGAGAGAGTTCTTTATAAACCTCTGTCTGGCTCGCGTTAGTGTCAAAGACTCTGTCGAATTTATACTGTTCTGCGGCCGCATCCGAACCGGGAATAAGAACAACTGTATCCAGTGAATGGACTTCTAGGCAAGATTTTGTCTTTGGAATACCCCTACATCGACAGTAAACTCGAACATTACCAAAATATTCTTGCATCATATTAAACATATTTTTTCGCCGATCTTCTTCCATTTGAAGGGTCTGTTTCAGTGACTGGTTTTCTTGAACAAGCTTACTCAGTTCAGAGAGCGCCAGGTCGCCGTTTCGTAAAGGAATTATTTTGTCAAACTTCGGAGCTTCGAATAAATAGTTTTCAAGTTTTTCCCGCAACGCTCGCTCCATAGAAGCAGTCGTGTCGTATACAAACGCCCGCAGGCGACAAAGCTTGTGTGATGCGTCTTGTTTGGCCTGTTTTAAATCAACTACGTAAGACTGAATTTCGAGCAGGAAGGTCATTAAACTCTGTTCGGTTCTGGGCTGCCTTGATGAACGAATGTGCTGGGCATTTCTATCTAAAGGATCTTTGTCTGGCAGAAATTCGTGTATGATGTCACGCAGAGGACGCGTTTTGTGAAAGTAAGCTATGCAGGCTTCTGTATCGTAGTTCATTTGTCTGAGTTCGGAGGCCACTTCGAGTGGATCGTAGACATGCTGGCAACTAATCATGACAGTTTCTATCTGCTTTTGCATGCGAGGAAGGATTAGTTCAAGCGCTATAGGTAAGCGAATAAATTCTGTTCTTTTGTTCGTAACGTGCTGAGTTTGTGAACCAGTGCTCTTGGAGGACAATTGTGTGCGATGCTCAATACGCCATTGGTGACTAGCGACTTGGAAAATGGCGAGGCTCTTGTCTGTTGGGCTGCGTTTAATTTGATCAAAGTAGTCATATGAATCTAACTCTGAGAGTCTATGTTGGTTTGAGAAATTCTTCGAAGTTTCGATAGCTCTGGAAACTTTCAGGGCTTCGTATGAGCGGTTTCTGCTCATCAATGGACGCCGTTTTCCAGAATGTTTTCGACACCACTGAAAACAGGCTGGTGTTGATGTTTCACTGAAGCCAGTTTGTGTAGATTGTGTCGGAATTTCTGTAGATTCTTTCATAGTACGTGACCTGAGGGAGTAGTTAGTAGGTAGGGACGTCGAAGTGGTATTCATCGCAGTCAGTGAGTGGGTTACCGGTACCACAGTACCTGAACGTTGCTCTTCATTTTGTTCAGGATAAAAAGTTCTTCCTTCCTCCAAGACATCTTGAAGTCTAATATCTTGTCCCTTAAAAATAGGATTGTTTTTGCAGTTATTCGTGTCTCCATGATTGGTAGAATCCTGGACAGTGTGGCTAGTTGAAAGTCCCGAGCAGCTTCTGGATAAGGCTGTGTTGATTAAGCAACCGCCTTGATTTTGTAAGCTGTTCAGTATGAAAACTACTCGGCTGTACTCCGAATAGAGGTGATTGAAAGCAAAAATTAATCGAAGTATACAGGCCTGACTGCGTCTTCGATCAGTATGAATCAGTTTTTGAGCTTCCAATTCTGTGCACCCATAGTTACTGCGGATTTGGCGAAGTTGACAGCATACCCTCAAATAGAGACTCCAGTCGTCAGAGTGGACAAAGGCAGTTGGTGGTTTTCTGGTAAGTTTATCAGAAATGTCTGTTTCGATGACGTTACTGGTGTGGTCAGCCGTGCATGAGTCTGATGTCATGTTAGTGTTTTTACTTTTGAGGATCGTACTTCTACGTAACTGTTCTGGTTTTAACAATCGAAAGTTTGCTGCCTGAAGTCCCTTTCTTATCGTCTGTTTTGGCATTGAATCACGTTTATTTACGGAATCCCGTCCATTATTCAGTTATGTGTCTGCTCCAGAGAACAGGCGAGTAGTGCGTGCAGATCACGTGGCTATGATTCGAAAAGTGATCTTGTTATTAATTAATCGATTACATTTTCCGCAATGATGCTGACATTGCACGGTTTTGCTAGTATGAATGGGCTGCAATGTTCGATGAATACTCACAGATTCAGCTAAATCCAGCTTAATCTCCCGTTTTTAATGGTTTTCTTCGGCTGAATTTTCTGCATCAGACCTCGTCATATTTCAGTTGGTACGACACACGAGATATTGCAGTACATTGTCTAGACGTGACATACCACTAACTAGGTTGCTGAAAATACTTCGACGGCCCACAAACGAGATGTCCGAAAGAACAAAGGAGGCCATAACGTAAGCGAGATGTTCAGCTGAATTTAGTTGGGTCAAATGTGCTGTCAAATGTGCAAATGGAAGTACTTATCTAATTGTATCCAATTTGGGTTCATGTAAAACATAACGCTGACGGAAACTCGAGGAATGCGCCTACCTGATCAACCCCAAGAAGGACGGAACAGGTCATGGGCTGCCGAAGAGTTTTTAATAATCTTATGGGTAGTGCGTTACGTCTAGGGTGAGATATGGAATCACGGCGACGAATCTAGCCCAGTGTCGCCGAGAAAAAATAGAGTTTTCAAGTGATGCTCACTGTTCGCTTGAGAATTATCGAATTAGAACAATTGCTTTCGAGGAACAGGTACCGGTTTTGTTGTGAAATAAATTATCGAAAAGCAATGACTTGACACTTCCACCTTCAATATTTGCGTGTTGCCAAATTTCAGAGTGATTTTTATGCCTTGAAATTTGCCCCTTATTGTGGCTTCAAGGGGTACCCTGTGTCACGAATTTCGCCTATCAGCTAGTATGCACAAGAGAAGCCTGACAATTCGGACTTTCGTCGCATTCTCAGAATATACCACTATCTTTCTAACTGGCTTAGCAGATCCATTTCTTCAATCCAGTGGACTTCTGAACTGTCTGCTCTAATGGATACCGGTATTTTTGGTAGTTAACCAAGTCCCGACGATTGCAGTTAAACTACTGCTGATTCAGTGCGTCAAGTCTGATCTTGTTTGTCGTTTTGCATTTAAGTGGATCGGCCAACCATTTGGGCAGAATTATGAGACACAATTGAAGTAGGCAATTGGAACACCTCCCAAACACTTGACCATACAGTCTCAATATCCAGTCCGTCACCTACTTTAAACTGGGACAGATCAGGCAGTCACGTTTCAGACTGTGTACAGCCGTACCAAAAATGAAGACCAGAACTGTGTAAACAGGCGTATGTTATATCGTTGGCACGTCCCTGATGGCTGACTTGCTTCTGACATTCTAATGGCAAAAACTTGTTTCAATAAGTTTATCCGATATTTCCCTTTGGTGCACATCGAAACGTATGCGGTAAAAAAACACCGAGCATATTCCTTTGTGCTCCCCTAAACCTTGTCATGGAAACGCCGTGGTTCAAGTTATTTCTGCATCCAAGCGTCACCTGCTTGTCTAGACAGCCAGATAGTAAAAGTGGTGAATAAATCCCCTTGTGATTACAAAGGTGATTAGATAGAATGCACATGGTGTTCATTTGTAGCTGGGTTGGTATAAAGGAACGAGAATTCACCCAGATTGCCAGGATACCTCTGTTTTAATGCTACTTAATATCTACTGAATTCATAGCATTGGACATCATGCATTCCAGACTCCCTACTTTGGAAATTTCGTCGCCTTGAATGGCAAGCTTGTGCCAGCGAATCCGAAACAAGTTTATCAGAAAACGAGTGTTCGTCTGTTCACTGAGGATTTTAATCGAAAAGCATGTCCAGCAACATAAGCTGGGGTAGTTTGGACACGTGGTGCGCATGCCGAATCATGGTTTGCCAAAATGAGTACTGTTTTCCGGCCCAACTCAGACTGGCCCAAACAAAAAGGTGCCATCCTTTGACGTGGTAAAGGGGCGTAAAGTCCACTACGAAAAGTCTAAGCACTGTCGGTAAAAGTCACCACCACGATGGGGTGCACGTTGTCCCCTCTGTGCATGGCCGTACAAGCTGCAAGCTAGGGATGTTATTCAATTTCAGTGGCTTTCGTTTTTTCAGTTCCTACCCGAAGTGGCTGAATGAATGTCTGAAGATGTAGGCAATTTTATTTTCTCCTTCTCCATAAGCCCTTCAAATAATTTATGTTGAACACTGATGCTGTACTGTCGTTGATGATATTGCTGACTTTGACCACCACTGTTTCCAGGGAGTGGATATTTCTACGCACTTTTGTTTGACTTCCTCTAATCCTCTTGTCTCGGCTAGTGGAAAATGCATTTTCCACCCACCATTTTAATGTGATAGACAAATGAACACATCTATCAGACTACAGTGAATTCACACATTATTTTCTCTGTTAGACTACAGCATGTTCAAGGACACATTACGTGGCAGATGAGAGGAGGCACAATAAAGTCAATCAGTCAGTTGGTCAGTCAGCCAGTCTACTTTCCAGCCATAACCCGCTTACCAATTCACAGTGGTTGCACCTGCTGCAATGAAGTTCACCGAGGACGAAGAAAATAAGGGAATGACAGCTACTCGTTGAAGGCCATGGCCCAATCAGTTCATTGACGCTAAGTTGTCCTGTTTGCCCAATTTGGCAGGGAGTGAGACGGATAAGCGCTGAAGGCAGTAGCTATGATGAAATATCGTTACTGGCTAGGTGATAGTCATATCTATCAGGGTCACTAACCCTTCGTTTGTTTGGTCCCGGGGTACTTTTCTGGGTAGTTGCAGTTACCAACGCGACTGAGTTTATTTTTAGGGGCTTTTACGTTTAACTGTCAAGTCCTGAACTGAAGGCCCCTGGGTGGACACCATTTGATACATGTTTGCACGAACAGGGCTCTGCAAAGCACATGATCCGCTATCATGTGAACTATTTAGTCTGAGCAAGGTAATCAGCCCAGTAGAATGGCTTCATAAAGTTATCCAACAGAGCACTCATGATGAAGTACATGGGCTATATGAGGCGAGAGTTTGGCATTCATCATTATATATATATATATATATATATATATATATATGGCACTCAGGATGCCGTACTTGGAGAGTGTTAAACAACATATGGGCATGTAGGATTGCTAGCCTCCTATAAAGGATACTCAGCTCTTGCCTCACGTTCTCTAACGGGTTTGTGACATCCATTCATTTTCTACTTTGTGATCTCTGAATTCTTTGAAGCTGTTATCATTTTATGCAAGTGAATTTTATTCCATCGTGTTTTGGACACACCGTAATCATCATCAAAGCATTGATTCTGGAGTTTCACAGCGTCTTTCCACCTGCAGTTCTTTGTGGTTCTGTTTATTCTGCTCCCAGTGATAATCCCCTAACCTAGTGAAATTTCACCGCTCAAGTATTCCACTTACGATTGCCCAGGCTGTTGGGCTGATTTGCAGATTTTATTTTGAGATAGTTGTTTCGTAACTGGTAAGCTGACGACCACTCCTGTGTAAGTTTATGCTAAACAGCTGTGAATTAGATTCACTGGAGGCAGCGCTGTTAACAGATGGAGAAGGCAGTGGGTACCTAAAACAAGAGGAAATGCAAACCGGATTGCTCACATGGAGAAATCAATCAGACCAACCGTTTACCTTATGAACTTTTGATAGCGAAAAGGTGGAAATCATATATATCATCGAGAAAAGTTAGCTGATTTGCTCAGGAGCAGATTTGTTCTGCAAAACTCTTGCGTTTACCTCGAGTTTTGGTAGAGCGGAACTGCCAGCAAACTCAATCAGCATTCTGGCTATCGGTTTATGTAAAGATTTTTTCCCTGCGTGCTTCGAATGGAATGGTTAGGAAGAAGTTTCGGTGAGTGGTCTCGTCAGTTTGTTCCCACATCATTTCTCCCGCTATAAGACTTGCAATAGGTAATTTCAACAAATGAAGGCTAGTCGTCGATATGTTCGCCAAGGTTGGTAGGTACTTTGCACGATCAGCTGAAGCGTGCGGTGAAGCAGCGTTCCCTTCTAAAGTTGCAGTTTCGATGCTGACGATAACTACCACTGCTGTGACAACGAAGCGAATGACAACTATGATTACAACGATGGGTTGTGTTGCAAAATCAGTTGCGGCTGCTGCTAAAGATCGTGGTGATAAGTACGATCATCGTCACAGGTAGATCAGCCTTTTACACTAGAATCTACATTCAGGAATGGAATGTGGCTACAAGCCAAAAATCAGTTTCAGACGTCAAAGTGTCACTTTCCTTCTATTCCATTGGTGTTAGATCTGAAGGACCTACAAAAGACGCACCTCTGCAGCCTTTGCAAATAAAATATCACTGTTTAGTTTACGTCGACGTCTAGTTGGCTTCTCGATACCCTCATTTGTTTGGCGTTTCACTCCCTCTACGATAGCTGTCTGTCTTTCAGAAGCTCACTGTGGATGTCGAAGCTCGTTTATCACATACCGGATCCAATTTCGAGCTGAGTGGATGTTCTTCCAAGCTTCATGACTAAAATCCCCCCTCAAACTAATCTGTAAGTTTTACATCCAATTCGGCCACTGCATGCTGTACATGTTTTGAACTCAATTGAACCTGTCAACACTTCTCAGAAAGAATATCTATGTAGTGCGAAGTTACAGAATTAAGTTTCTGTAACAAATGTTTAAATTCTGTAGGGAAGTATCAGAGCGGGGTGATGTAACAGTGCTTCGTAGTTCAAGGAGGCGGGTATGTGTAGGCCTACACAAGAGTAATGTGAATCCCGAGTATCGTTCAGAAATTCCGATACAAATTGAGATTTTCAAGTAAGTAAACATCGTGGAAAACACAGTGTGTTAGACAAGGCCTAATCCGTTTAATCAAGAGGAGCCTGTTTGTCTTATTTTGCAAATCCTGAAAACCTGGAAAGCACCTACGACTGCAGGTTTCAATTCGAGCCGAAATGACCAAAATCTTTCTCAACTGGGAGAAATGGAACCAACAGAAATGAATCTGGCCCGGTTTGCTGCTGAGGTTTTTGCGAAATACCTCACTCACTTCTACATTCCATTCACATTGTCTGAGCTTTTACAAATGCCACCCAGACTTTCCAAAAAATACACTAGGAGCAAAAATGTCTGCATATTTTTTAATTCTGGGTACTTCAACATACTCCAAATTCGCTGACAGTAGTTCCAGACTTCTCGTTTTCTTTTTTCAATTTTTCTGAGGACATAAGGTCAGCAGAACTGTTACGAGACCTGTTGTAAGCCAGAACTGGCCTAAACATGGCAAAACACTGTTAGGTTTTTCACCGGTTTGTTTGTCTTCTATCAACTAAAGGTACTTGACTTTATGTCCGTAGATTTCTTTCAGTCCAGCACGGAATTCTTGTACCAACAGCTATCAGCATACTATAAGGTCTTTTCGCTTCATTGCGTCCATTACTCATTTTTTTGTTTTCCGCAGGTGTTTCAACAGGTGCTTGGTCCTATCCATTGAAAGTTGCATCTTGGGCACTCCGTTTGTTGGATCCCGTGCCATATTCTCTTCTTGAATTATGTGGATATCAGTGAGTAACTTTCATTGAATTAATCTCGCCTCAGTTCTTGCTTTAGCCGCTGGTAGCCATAGTGACTGCTTGAATCTTTGTTTTCTGACAAATTTGCCATTGGGGTGCGCTTGAGACTTTTCACCCAGTTGCTTTTGCTTTAGAGGTTGGCAGAACATTGATGTAGCTCCCTGGTTCTTCAGTTTTCTTACGTCCAACTTGAAAGATTTCCTCCTTCAGTGTACGACGTGCACTTTACCACGCGCCACAGCGTGATCCTCATTACATTCCGCTCTGTGCCTCGATGGCCCAACTTAGGTAGCTATCACACTCGAGTTAGTGCATTTCCATTCATTTTTTATTCTTCGATTAACGTGGTCTGCTACTGTGAGCCTGATATCTTATCACGTCGAAGATACAACCAGAGCCAATCTCTCCTAAGTTTACTTGATCATCATCATCATCAGCTTCAGCTGTAAACATAGTACATGTTGTATAGTGGTTATAGCTACCACAGTTTGGTTCGTCGAGGATGTAGTAAGATGGGCCTGGATAGCAATCCATTGGAGATAGCAAATGATATCCTTGACGCATGAATACAGGAGTGGTATAGGAGTCTTCATTAGAACGATCGGGATAAGCTATGCATTAAAGCCAACAGCTTGGATGTACGCGCACTACTGAGCGCGCGACTGGGCCATGTCTCTCAGCCTTTAACCACTGATGTGTCCTGTCCCCGGACCTCATCCGTAGAGAAGAAAACAACCAGAGCAGGGTTGTCTGCCGGTAATGGCTTCCATAATTTGCTGCCAAGTCACTGCTTGGTACACTTTCACCCTCAACATGGTGTGAAAATGGCGCTCCGAGGAATTCGGTCGATCGGCATACTGAGCGCCCGGACAAACCAGCACAACCTGTAAAGTTTGATCACCTGATCTATTGTGGCCGAAAACAGAGGACCAATCAACGTGTCTCAGCCCTATTGATCCAGTGCTCTTACTAGACTCTGGTAACACTCCGAAGACACCAACGGTCAAAAAGCGAAGTTCTTTGACGTCTTCAGCGAGCAACAGCGAGGTTCCTCACCCATTTAACAATATGGGGCGGATCATTCAGCACAACCAGTTGAGGTGGCTTCTTCATGTGCTGTGCATTCAGAAACATTGCTTATCGTGACGAGTGTTACTCTCTTCGCCTTCTCTAGAGTGACTCTAACTGGGAGGTGAAAAACGTGTCACTTGGCAGAAGGATGTGAAACAGATTACGAAGAGTTTAGGTGTTGTTGGTGTGACTAGCCTTCCAGGAGTGGGCCCCCGTGACTCCTCTGTACTTGTTTGGAGAAACTGCAAAAGATGGCGGTTAGACGAGGTCAGTGGAGTTCATGCTGTCAAATTTATCCCAGATTGCCTGAATGAGTACTTAGAAGTGTAGGCATCTCAGAATTCTTGTAATAGGCCAGCAACAGTTCCCTCCATCACGCACCCTTTTCCATCCTTTAGACTTTGATGCTTTAAGTATGACTAAATAAACTTTGTAATTGTACGGCAGTGAAGCGTCAGTGTCCGCAACGATGTTGCATCCTCTGGTGATTATTATTACTATCATTACTATTATTTGAGAAGGAGAGGAAGGAGGAGGATTCTGGTGGAGTGGACCGCAGCACTGTAAACTCTACTCTTGACAGGTAAGCCAATTTTGCGCCTGACCTACAAGGAATGCAGGCTGACGAAATCTACTCAGACCTTCCCGGTGTGGCTGGTCCAATGGGACTGATGCAGCTGTTCAGCTAGCAAATTTGTCTACAGTCTTAATCGGCTCACCCGCCCAGGTCTGATTCCATCCAATCTTGCGGCCCCACTCTATACTTTACAAGTGTGAAACGTACGGTAAACAGCGAGGTAGAATTATTTAGGTGAGTTAATATCGGTCACATTACAATAGCATCATATCCAAGAAGAGGTAAGCCGTCTGCGTACTCGATAACTGTGTATGAACTCCCTGGAAGTGTTTTAGCCCCACAGGCATCAGATCCTTACTGTGAGTCCTCCTTGTTCATGTCGATGACGAATTGAACGGGAGAGGTGGGAGAGAACAGTTTTGCCTAACACTACTGGAATCAGTGAACTCAGGTGAGAGCTTGCCGTAGAGCTTCGGAAGTTCACGGTATTTAGCGTGCAACGCTTTATGGAGGGTCAAGAATTTATGGTCCATAAGTACCGTCACGGTGCCCCTCGACCAATAGAATCAAAGGCAGATTTGGAGTCAATAAATATCACCGTCGCTGGTTTCTGGAGACAGTGTCAGTGTTCAGAAATCTGGTGGAAAGTAAATATGTGATTGATGCATCCAGATGCAGAAGTGAAGTCAGTTTCACTTCCACGGATCTGCCTATTTCTGTGGTCAGTCAACCTTTGAACGATGGTACCAGAGAATACTGTCGATGTCACGGCTACCGGGCATTGTTAAGGTCGTTTTCGCGCTACACTTGAGTAGCCCTTTTGAAGGCAAGGATGAATTAATATGCGCTTCATTATGGAGGCTCCTCATTTTAAATCTCTATAGTACCAGTACTTTTTGTCGGGTAGGTAACCAGAGATTATCCGTCTTCTGATAAGAGGGTTGGATACAAACTATCCAATCCTGGTGCCTTCTACCCTAGTAGAAGTAGTACTCTTTATTTTAATTATTCTTCCGACGGACAACTAAGGTGTAGGCTTTTGGATAACTTGACACACAGGGCCGAGTTCACCCTGGGCGCCATAAGATGGATGACCACGCTTGAGTCTTGTATACGTGTTTCAGAGATACGGCATCCATTAAATTTAAGAGTGTACAAGGTCTAAGAAAGAATTAGCTGCTTGCCAATTTGCTATAAAGTATGGACGGTGAAAGCACTTAGATGGAAAGTATCCAGTAAAACTAGCAAAGTGTTGTTTTATTTATTGCTAATGAACAGCGGAATGGAGGAGGTAGTACGTCGGTCTGATGACTGACGACCTAAGGTTTCCGTGACGTTTGCCCTCAGGGCGGTACATGTTTGAGCAGTGACGAAGAACTGTGCAGGCAGTCACCCAGGCCCGGGAAATGGGATTTAGTTTAGATGCCCCACCTCGAGCCTTGAAATCAAAAGTATGGCCCAGAAGAAAGAGGGAAGAGAGAATATTTTGTTCAGTGGCTCTCACCCTAGCCTCTTACACAAAAGTCTAACCCGCAAGGCAGCTTGCAGTGTGGCGTTTTTGGAGGCCCTGTCCAGAGCCGCTGACTAAACATTCTCGCTTGCTCGGCTGAAAGGGTGCGCCAAGAACGCAGAGGGTAATACATAGGTATCTCACATCTGATGAAACCAAGCACAGCGGGTGTGTTTGGAGCCCTATCGAGCTTATGGCAAGGCTTATTTCTCCTTCCACCGTATCGGAAAATTCGCCGGTGGTCACATGCGTGCGCGGTTCCAGAACCGACCCATTCTAACCTCTCCTTCCTGGGAGGGATACAGTATCGCTGCTTTCCTCCTGGGGGGAAGCAAAAAGATTTTCTCCACTTCCTGTGGGCAACCTGGGAGATGGAAGATGTTCCACACAGTTTCAACGATACAACGAAAACTCACTCACATTAAAATCGAGAAAGTTGCCAGGTTACTGAAAGTAGTGCCTTATCGATCGTCCATACACAGTCAGAAATATTTTGGCTCGTATCGCACTCATTGTCGCGCCTCTTCTAAATCGTTCATGAAGAACATTGCGGATTTCGAAGCGGATAGGTTACGGTCAACTCTGTCTTTGATGCAGTGTGAAAGGGATCAGCCACACCCCCAACTGTTTGTCTACCTCCAAAATGAGCTTAACCCATCCTAAGCACGCTTTGAGGCCTGGGCAAACTTTCATACCCGGATGAATGTTCGTTTACTAGTGTCTACTGTGAATGAAATATGCAAGAAATTGAAACGAGGTTATGTCCCTGTCACGGCCTCATTCACTCTGTTTATATGGGCCATCTCTATCAAGTTAACTAGGCGGAAACATCCCGACTGAGAGGTGCCGCTCTAAATCGGGAACACTCGAACTTCTGCTAATAAGGTATTCTTCAGTTATGTTTCGATAACCGTAAATTTCCCTTGATATCTTCGGAAGAACTGCACTCAACAGGAGCTCCTGGAAGATAGCTGTCTACTTAAGCATGTATAGTTCTGAAATGACTTGTCTTAATATTCTGAAACAAATGAACCATTCAGAGGTGATCTTTTTCCCTTAGTCCCCCTTTGAAGACGTTGAAATGTGTTGAAACACTACTTAGACCAGTCGTGTGTGTGATCAAATGCCTATCTCCTGGAAACAGACAAATGGTTTGACATATGTTCGTTGTATTTTTAATAATCGATCTGTATGTGGACTTTCCACATGTTGTACGCTTTTGTTCATGTCCGCTCGCTACTTTGCAGTAGTAAAATCTAGTCGAGACAGCGCCGAAAACAAGTGTTCGGTTGTAAATTCGGTGGAATACTGTAATATTTGGTCCATTTGCTTAAAATGAAGTATGGTAACGAGGAGGAAAATTGTCGGTTAAAAGTCATGCCAGATTAGCTATAAATATATGAGGTCCCTGACAGCGCTGCTGCAGCTGTAGGTAATACGCCATTACGGTGGACTGGCTAGTAATTCAACTAAACTGTCGGGTTAACGCATCATGGAGGTTGAGTCGTACAGTAAAGCCATGATGTAATGTAATGGTCACGGTGTGGTATGGATACAGGCATCAGCCATGGCCAAAGAGGATACAAACAAATCGACCCATCTGGAGAGAAGCAACACGAACGAAATTATCTACATAAAAAAGCTAGAGTCGTACAAAAACGTGGTCGGGATTTATACCCTCCAAGTGCCTTGTAACGGTCTCATAATGCAGTCCCGTGAATGTGAAACCTCAAGAGCGATTGCTCTTACGAAATGCTATGTTCCACTGAGCAGCGAGCCCGGAGACAAACGAGGTACACAGTTAGAAGACAGGACACAACGAGCGGAAATGGTACACAACCAACGAATCAATATTGACTGCTAAGTGAGCGGAAATTTTTGCCCCTATTTAAACCAACTTGTCTTTTGTCTGCTCGACAACAGACAGTTGACCTGGTAGTCAATCTTCTCGACACAATAGGAACAGCATGGGAATCAGCACACCATCTAATGTGAATGGGGCCCGTTTTTTATAGAATCTTTATCAGTTTCCACCATCTCCATACCTCCACTTGGTATGGGTTCTAGAAAGTTAGAATCACGGACGGGCTGCAATTCTCCTACTGAAGAGACAACTGCGTCTATTGTTTATGATGATTTGTTCACCTCGGGGACATGAAATTTACCGTGCTGCAACTTTTAACACTGGAACAGAGACTCGAATGAAAAGGTAGTCTTGTTGGAACAACGGAGGAGGCGCTAGAGAAAAGGGCAAAATTTTATTAATGAAAGGCCAGTCTTGAAACATCCGTTAGGTAACTAGGAGTAGAATAGTCAACTGGAAACAGCCAGACAACTGTCTGGAAATGAACTACGCATTCACAGACATCGGCCGTAAAGGGAAAATTGTAAAATATGTGGGAGCAATATGGAGTGAGCAGCATATACTGATATCACTTAACGATATTTCAAGTTAATGTCCGTCTGCCTTTCGTCCATCCCGCCTGACTTTGCATACCAACTAAAGAATTTCTAAAATAACTCGGCCTTCCGCCCAAAGTATATTTTCCACATTTATAAGTATTTCAGGAGTACCTAGAGTGAGAAATGCTCCTTTTGGTTTGTGTTATTGTAATCTCTTATGATGGACACACAAACCAAACGCGAAGTGGTTGAGTTTTCGTTGACTGGATGTTGCTCAAAACGAGCCAACCCAAATGCATTAGCGTGCAAAAATCACCGATATCAAGAGTGAATAAGAAGTGGGTGGTCTGTTTTGCAGCTCACAGTGGTCATTTGGGTGGTACTGGAAAATTAAAGCTTCATGAAATCTGGATTCAATTTTTAAGACGGGAGATATCAGAAAATATTCACGTTTCAACCAAGTTCTATATCCGTTCTAATCAATTATTCAGCTATGTCGAACTGTCTGCTGATGAATCACCCACTGCCATCGTCGACCTGAGGAGCACACAGTTGATGGTTTTTTGACCCACCTTTTCCTGTACACAACTTCATATGTTTCACACGTACCCGGACTGATATTTCTTACACACCTGAAAATAATATTGTTTGTGTCAAAGCAAGCCCTCGGTAATAATCCTATCAAAGTTGAGCCTCCTCTGGACAGTCGACGAACTCTTTCCAAGTTGGGTGCAATTTAATCGGAAGATATACAACTGCATTCTAGCCGTTCCAACCAAATGGATCAAGAAGACTCATTTTTTACGATGCAACTTTTTATAAAATCCGCACCAGGAGCATTAGTAGCTGACATTGGAAGTGTACACTTAACAGCAAATCATAGTTACTGGTGCATCCCACACAAAACCTCAGAAGCTCGGCTATTTGTTGAAGGAACCGATATTGAGCGAAATACCAAGTGCTTTTTTTTAAATTGTATACCACTCCATATGTGGACGGTGCTTGTTGACAAGCTCCAAAAAGATCTTATCTAATCCTACTCAGTACGATGTGGATGTTTCTCATTCCAGAAAGCGAAACCGGAACACTTGGTGTTGGTTTCTATAAGGGTTGAGAATCAACCGAACACTATTGTGTGAAGAACTTGTCAGGGTAGTTCAAATAAGCTCAAAATAGCTACGGTGTTCTTGCCTGATACATCAGTCATTAAAAATACAAATTAGGTAAGTAGGTAGCTATTCAATTTCGTAGGTAATGTGTAAAAAATTCCTTCTTCAAGGGAGAAAGGTAAATCTCACGTATTTTCTTCAACCCACCTCACATGCTCACGTATCAAAAAGCTGATCTTTGGTGTGATTCCAGAGCATTCTTGAAGATTTTTCAGCGATATGCACTCATACTTGAGGACGGTTAATTCGGTTCGTCCCTCGGCGAATTTCACCTGTGGTCCTTGTAATTCACTAATTCATCGATTATGCGACAGGCTACAAAGATGACAATGGTATTGAAGTTCATAAAATCCATTTGCTTCGAGACTAGGAAGTGGACTAAATCGCGGAGGTATAACGGACGGACTGTGATTGTGGCATTACGCTGAGCACTTTCACTGGTAAATCAGTTTGCCAATTTATGTAGCAATTGCAGGGTACATATAAAAAAATGACAGAAAAATTTTGACTTGGCCCGTCATTGCTGAACTTACTAGTTATTATAGTCAAAAACACTAACCTTAATCAGACCACTGTCGTTTTCTCGTAGCTTGCCAGAACAGGAAAAGCATAAAAGGCAAACGAAACATTGCTCAGATGCAGTCCCCCAGAAGTTGACCTGATATATTTGGGAGCATTTTCATGCATTTTCATTTCGATAGCTTGCAGAATCATCATCATCACTGGGACCTTAATTTGCAATGCTGTTGCGGCACACACTTGTTCCGAACCATCCTACCTATAAACTATTGCAAACTAAATTCTATTTACCATGAAGCATCAACTGTGCTGGATTTCCTGTTAAGTGGATGGTGTCCGTTGGGAACTTATCAACACATGATTTAGGTAGCCCACCTACCATATTACAGACGGTGACGTTTGCTTTGGACATGGTTAATTGGCTCTTTGTCTGAAGCAAACGAATTCGCTTTGCTTTAGTAACATGCGCAAAAGAGCATAAACTTTACGTGGGAACAGACATATATTCAAACATGGGCCCGCCCGTGTTTGCGATTTCGCTCTCATCCATTTACTTTCGGTCATCAAGTCTGCGCCAACTCAGCGCACTGCCGGTGGGTAAGATACATCGAACCGGTTACCCAACCGGGACTATTCATCTATTATGGGAATCATGCCCCCAAGCTGGCTTCAGTCATATTTTTGTCGCATACATCATCCAATTCGTGTCCATGTGTGGTCCGCTTGATGCATAACCATGATTGCCTGGACGAACACGTTTGGGTGGCAACCGGATCTCCTAGTAAATCAATCAGCTTTGTGTGCATAATAGCTATAAGGGGATCAGCCTAAAAATCAACATCATCATGTTAACAAGACCGTACTCATCAGTGACAGCAACGGCCGAGTTTGAAGCAAGTGGAAAGGCGAATGATTACCAGACGTTTAAAAGCGAACAGATCTTCTGAAACACCGCAGAAAAAACAACGTCCACGG
This sequence comes from Opisthorchis felineus, assembly GCA_004794785.1. Taxonomy (NCBI): domain Eukaryota; kingdom Metazoa; phylum Platyhelminthes; class Trematoda; order Opisthorchiida; family Opisthorchiidae; genus Opisthorchis; species Opisthorchis felineus. The sequence goes on along the minus strand of SJOL01007764.1, from coordinate 106,600 downwards.
TGATACACGCGCACAACAATATCACTTACCAGCTGACCTTTTACAGAAGATCACCATGAGAAGACTGTCAAAATTGTATAAGATTTTCACTTCCCTTGATGGGACTGCCTTAGATGAATCAATGAAAAACATGATGAATGATTAGGAACGCACTGCGACTTTCCACTCCCTCTCCAACACCAACACAACAAAACGCAGCACAAGCTGAAACTCGTCTCATCTGGATATTTCGCCTTCTGCATCCACGAGCAGGAGATTCAGCTAGTTCGAAAATATGTGGTGGTGCAACCGCATTAGCCTTGGTTTAAAGTCCATCCCTGTTTATCTAAGCAAAATTCCAGTTACGTCACCCCATTCCTTCTTGAACCTCCCAGTTTTCTTTCTAATTTTCAAACAAAATAAATAGGGTTTGTGATGAACGACAGGCCGAAGGTTGGAGAACTTCTCACAGAGCCACAGGAAAGATAGGCTCTCACTTCAGACAGGTGCGTTTTACTCAGACAAGCTCCTGAACCCGTTTTCAATGAGGTTTTGTTTATGTTACTGAATTTCTTGTGGTGTTATTGCTTTGAGTTGACTAGCAACATGAAACAAAGTCTCGCCAAAGTATGCTTTCCCCGCTTCCGAACCCCAAATAGAATGGCGTTTAGGTCGAAACTGAAGGCTCGTCGGTAGTCACTATACAATTCATCCAACTTCCTCGGAGATGCTGTCACCTTGGTGAGGATGCTTCTTCTTTGGGGGTACGAATGAGGTGAACCACTAAATACGTTATCCGTTGATACCTTAGTGTTTTGAACAACTTTCAAAGGCACAAAATGAAAAATCTCACTTTGTTTATAAATAGAAAACCAGGTAACCAATATTATTACATATTCTTGGTGGATTCATTATAGTCAAACCCTGGTGAACCGGTAGTATGGCCGCCAGCTCCTGCCCTAAAGTTAATTACTACACGTATTTTTTCATTGCCTAAACTTAGATCGGAACCAAAAGCAACAACTTATCAAGCTTTGGAACCTAACGTAACAGAATGTAACGCTCGCTTATCTGATAAATCAATGCGCTTTGCTCCATCTCCGTTGCCTAAACTGTGTACTGCACCTGAGACGTCCTAATGTATGATGAGTTCTAACCATAATTGTTGATCAATCCAGGTTGAATCCAATGAAGTAAATGCTTCTGTTGAGGCATAGCTTATAAGTAGCACTTACATCATCAACCGTTGGACATGACCGTCAACTAGTTGAAAGTTTATTTTTAGTATTGCCCAAATATCTCGCAACAAGTTACTTAGTCGCCACAATAAGATTTTAGACCCTAATGCTGTCACTGCACTTAAAAACATCCACGAGACAGTTCACCCTGTAAAATTTTACATTTTCATAGGAAGCACACAAAAAACATCCAAATTGAATCGAATATTTTGAACCAGACAACGTTAACTAAAGAATTGTCCGTGGATCCTAAACTAAAATGAGTCAACAGTGCACTGACACTAAAAAACAGTGATCTAAAATGACAAGGGTACAAACGGAAAACGAAACATCGGATAGGCTCTGTCCAGTGAGTTTTCCTAACGGCAACGTCGATACACCCTGTTTTTCCTCGTCCAGCTATTTACCCCGCTTGGACAGAAGCAACAGTACAACAGAGTCAACCGCATCATTCGACATCATGTGTTCATCCTTGGGCATATCACAAAAATGGACGCGAATGGTCTACTATCATTACCTCTCATCTACATCCGAATTGGAAAGCCACAAAATTTTGCACAGTTGACTGATATATGCTGAAGTTACATCCGACAATCACTTCGTTTTTGCAAGAGTCAAGATTAAATAACCAACAATCCTGGTAGTTACTTACAAAAGGATTCGGCGCTGGTCAACAATCCAGAAAACTGAACTGAATTCAGGAAACATTGTTCAACACTGCAAACTGATTCAACCGACAAGACGAGGGAAGAAAGTGGACATTTATGGTAGATTTAGTGTATCCATCGTGTGAAAACCTTCTTGTCCAAATCAGCCCCTACGCGCTTCCCCGCTATCCATTTGTGTCACGCAAAGGCGGTAAATGGTAGCGTCTTAGGTTTGGGCGTGCGTGATTGAAGTCAAACTAGAAATTCCTGTCTTTGATGTCGAAAATTTCGGAAGGGAGTGGAGCACACTGTTTACGAACCGGTTCCACAAAGACAATATGCTGAATCGGGATAAAAAACTGGCAGCTGGTAAGTTGAGCTAATTTCTTGTTTGATTTAGTCTCTCCAACATACATGTCCCAGCGTGAGAACTTGCGATTTCTTCAGCCGAAATCCGGTTAACTGGTTAGCATGCAAGCTGGATAGTGATAAAGAATAAGATTCGAAAAGCTTGTGTACCAGTACCTCACGTAAGTAAACTCATCTTGATCAGGCCTGGTTTGGTTTTAATCTATATTTAATTCTTGGATATGCCAGTCACCAAACTGACTGCAGTACTTTGGATCTGGTGCCCACAGTGAAGATAACAAAGCTGAAGTTTTGGCAACCCGCCCTTGGTTTGTAGCGAGTCCCTAATCAGTGTCATTCTGTTCCTTGTTGTGCACGAGTAATTCTACCTGATAAGCTATACTGACGGCTACAGAAACACATTGGTTTGAAATTTACGTTCGTCCTAACAGAAGACCCGACTGAATTACAACTGGATCTCTGGTTTATGGTATTCTTCATAAGCACGAAGTTCACCTCGTGATTCAGCTTGGACGACACTTAAGATAAGGCAATGTACTTTCTTCGCATAACACTGTGTGCAAAAGGTTGTTGCAAACTCTTCGATAAACGACTACGGGTTTCGCCCTTCTTCCGGCTCAGCAGATAGGCGTATTTCTGGAGTTTCCTTATTTGTCAATTGAACACCAAATAATACGTAACTGATGAAACTCATTTTCAAATTACCTAGCGAGAGACTCAAATGAATCGATCATCAAGGATATAAACCGCCACGAGGGGTGAAATCCGAAGTGTCAAACAGTCTTCAGGAGCCTTATAAGTGGTGTGTTCTGTCAAGAAAATAGGTTGATTCTACCCATGTGTGAATCACAACTACTCAATAATGTGTGGACGCTTAAGTCTGAGGATAAAGGCTTACCACGTTTTTCTGGTATGCGTCAAACAGGAACACTTCGATTATGGAGTGTCATTGGCATTCCGTTAACACGAAATCAAAAAATCAATCGTTCTCTCATACAAGCAAGCTCATCATCTCGGGACAGGATTAGCGGGTACAAGCTGGAGAACTAATGCAAATCAATAATAATTTGTGATTCTATCCTTTATGCTGACGTGAACAGCACGTCGCATTTGATCGTGGCCACGGGGTTAATCTCACGCCTTTGCATGTGTTCTGATCCGGGTTGGACACCCCTGAACATCCGTTTCCGTTTCGACCGTTGATTCTTCATTGTGTGCCTTTTGGCATGCATCCAGTATGCTATCTAGCAATGCTAAAATACCCTGTGTTTGGACTGGCCTTCTAACTTCCAGGTAGGGCTGAATATGACTGACAAGCCTAGAAAGTAACACGTCCGTAGCGAGCGTCCAATAACACGGTCAGGAGTTCAGGCATTCCTTCATGAAATTTCTTCGCGGACGCTGTAACACTTCGTATAAACTGCCATGAACGCGCAACATGCTGGCGCTTTAAAACTAGCTCCAACTGAAGGTTTTGTTATTTAATGTGTGGCGATGGTGTCAAAACTTGGAAGATAAATGTGATACACTTACTGAAAGAAGCTTCAGACGGAGACAAGTTTTTGGATACTGATAAACCTGACTTCATACAGTCAAGCAACAAAAAAGTGGTTATCAATTATTTCTTGAATATTTTCTTATTATCCATTATGTAATTGAAACTAACTTGGGGTCAATCGACTCATGGACTAGTATGATCTACCGATATTCACCATGGCATCCTATCCTCGCAACCGGTTATCTAAAAGCAATATCATTCAAACCTGCAAACGAATCACACAGTTATGCTCTTCTTACTAACATCGGCGTTTCAAGTCAAGTTCAGCTAAATTTTTCTTCATCTCACTTTGGCTATGGTATCCATACCTGCTCCTACTTTGAACTCTGCCACTGCGTTTTCGTAGACAGATCCAAATGCTTCAGATGCATACTTTTCACACCTCCTTAGTTGATTTGAATATGCTATTCGAGGTACACAATGGCTTCATTTATCGTAATCACACGGTACTAGCTAGAAATGGAGGGCATAACTGTAAGCTGTTTAAATAAACACTAAACTAGTGTTACTAATCGCGTTACTGTCGCTTCATTTGCTGCTTGGTCTCTTTAGGTTCTGGGTGGGAAGAGCGTGAAACGGCATTCACAGCATGGGCTTGGGATTCCCAACAAACTGGCTGCATAAAGATTTATTTGGGAAGAGAGATCCTGAAGACGAAGAAAACTCTCAATGAACCATCAATTGTGTACTTTGCTGCACTACCGAGGACGCACCCGAAAATACACGTTCTGTGAATAGCGGTGATTGCATTTCAAAAAGTGGAAGCTTTAGGTAATGCAATGCAGTCGAATATCAAAGCATGAAAACAGCAGCATCAGGCCCTGGACACTGGCTAGCGGACTAATCACTAAAAGCAATGGACCTTGGAAAAATTCGGTAGTCCGTGCGCCTACTCGCTACATCTCTGACTGTTTCAAAAAGGAATACCTAGCGCTTGTTATAGGGATAGAAATAATACCCTTATCACCACAGGTACTCAGGACTGACAACGTCTGTGTTATGTCTAGGTGAAGGTTATGAGTTGTGATTGCAGCTGGCTGATTTCCAGTCACCGTCTAAAGTCAACCCACGACATTTAGGGAAAGCAAGACCGATTTGACTGCCGCGTCTGTTTCGCTGCGTGATGCGAGTGCAAGTCGAATCGCGAATCAACAGAAACGTGGGTTAAAACGGCAAAGCTTGTCAGATTTGGCCATGCGGCTTCAGCTTGCATGTGCGCGTGGACGATGTTGTGCTTCTATATGCGTGACACGTCCAGCCTAAATTCATGGAGTCACAGCGAGCAATCAATACAGTGGCGTAGGAAAGTCGTAAGCACTGTTTTTCGTTTAGAGTAGTGTGACTGGCTTGGTGAATTTTGGGTTCACCAATCTTCTCTCCAGGATTGTAGCATATATTGGGATGTGTCGTTCATTCATGCAAGCTGTAACAGGTATCAAACATATTCATTCGAAAGACCTCAGGGCAACCAACACGAATATCCAGTTCATGGCCGATTTAACTCAAGCAGCTGGATTTGACTGGTTTCTGAGCACCAGGTGACCGACCCACACTACTTCGCTGGTGACTGCAAAAATTAATTTTGCAGTAAGTATCACCATTCACCATATGTTTACTCTATACTGCAACAATTAAACGTATAGATCAAGTCAGACACGCACCAACTCACTTCACACAGGAGATAACAGACAATCTAGGTGGTAACACACCACTGATAATGTTGCTGAAAACTTTGTAGCAGCCCAGGACCCCCTTCACCCTTCTCGGGGCGTAGTCGCGCGTTTCCGTCTGTCAACATTATGTACTGCTTGAACCCCGGCTGGACACGATTCGCGAACTAAAATCGTTTGAAAACTAACTTGGTTTAACTATCATAAGCGATATATCCACAAGAGTAACTAGTTAAAAACAAAATTATTGTGCAATGTGCTGAACCTACAGATTAGTTCAACCTACCGGTGACTAGATCTTAATGGTTTCAGTAAATGTTCTCCACAGTTACCACATATGAATACAGCAGGCGTTCCTCAATACAGTTATGTAATGAGGAGAAATTGTAAATTAACTACCTGCAGTATTGCAGAATAGAAAAGATATTCCGAAGACAAGCCGTTCCATCGTTACTGATGCGGTACTAGATGTCGTGAATGATGTTGGCGGATGCGAAAACTATTTTCAATCGTTTAGAGATACCTGTGAACTCCTTTTTCAATTTTTTAACAGACTCGGTGTATTACATTCCCTAATGTGCTTGAGTTCCATCTGGCTTGGTATAATAAGACCCTTAGTCTCGTTAGTCTTCATGAACTTGAGGACTACCTATGGCGTGTACACAAATCAGTCACGAGTTGAAAGTACCTACTGCTCTCTTCACTAGTTTCTTCACTTGGTTTCAGATTCGTTTAACTTAGAGACCAGCTGACATTACCCCGGCTGAGAAACAACACGTTTTTAATGCAGTTTAAGTCAGCGCGCGTCCAGTTGATGTTAGTTGCTTTTAGGGTATACGAAAGCTTGTAGCAATTTGTACAAATTACCGGATTCTTTGTACTAGCAGAAGGATAGAGCTTCAGCACCTTTGTCCATGAGTTGATTGTTCGGCGGAAGATCGTACAACTTACAGTGTGTTTATAATCAGACAAGCGGAAGGGCATGCCTGGATGAATTTCACACTGCGATTAGCTGTTAAGGCCAACCATCGCCCCTTCCCTTAGAAGTCTATATAGAATAGTAGAATAGTATCTGTTGCGCAAATTTGGCACCACTATTTTATCGGTTTTCAGTGTGCCTTAGAACTTGGCTGACAGGGACCTGTATCCTTCTTCCAAAAGCAGGTGAAGTTTTTTATTACTCAAGCAACTATTCGTTTTTACGCAGCCTTCCCATTTTCGGCTTTCTCATGCCGGTCGATATCTCTGCGACATATTCTAGGCAGTCCATATACTTCCAATCAGTCGCATGCTTCGAAGCTTTCACATGCTCTTCACTCTGAACTCATTACGCAACCACTTAAAACAGATCAAAGAACGACCTGCAGTTTCAAACGCCCGTGGCGCTACCTAACTGGCAAGTTCTGACAGGTGAGTGAATCGGTCAACGCAATCAGAGTAGTTACTGCGTCGTTGTTCGAGACCTCGTGTAAGCCAATCATATCTCTCAAGAGTAAACACTTTCACCTGTTCAGAGATGATAATTCAGGTCCACCTGGCGTGCGCTTTGAATGTCAGATATCCGGAGCTCAAACAGCAGCACATCCAAGGATGTGCACTGAGCTGTAATAAGCGCGAAAGTCAAATCCGCCGCCTCTCTTCTTCCGTGTGGTGTGAATTCTCCGGAATAGTTGCAGTGGGACGGAAGAAGGACTGTATAGATGCCGGTCAAACTTTACTCATATGTCGCCAAGACCACTCTGAAAGCGTAGTGGTTCTCTTGTTCAAGCATGTTTATTCAGGAGCTTCAATAGTGTGCGAGAATAGTGTAGGATACATCGCTTTTGTATCCCATAACCGGATTCAAACTGTTCATTACTGCTAAGCTCAGATGACTAGGACATGACCCTAACGGATCACCGTTTGATGCGTCAACCCGAACGATCACACAAGATTAGGAGGGTAACTGTTCAAACGAAGTTGGTGTGAACGCGCGCGCCCTAGCTTCCCGTAATTTCTTGACTTCAAGATTCTCGAGATTCAGCAGCGCAGTCAGTCAGAAACGTTAAAATCGGAACAGGATTACCCACCTCAAACACGAACGACCAGCTTCTGTACATTCCAGTGTGATTTGTTGTCATACCCCGGGCTCATGTGCGCGCTCCATTACAACACCTTCCGGTTGGAAATCATACATTAAGTAATTACAATCAGCACTGAGTGATTGACTGGATAATGACATGAATGGTGTGCATCTTTTCACTTTGCTCTAATACTCTCAGTATACACCAAGAGTGCATGCTGCTTCATGTCTATGCTCTCTGATATCCACTGATTAAATGCTCGCTCGGAAATGCTCCAGTGAATGTAATGGGGCCGGAACTTAACCAACTGAATTTGAATTATCATTTTCATCACCATCGACAGCACAACATCAGGTGCTTCGCTGCTGTACAGTTTATGGTTTTACATGGGACAGGATACAGCCAGGGAACGCACAACCAGACAGGAATACGATTTGGTGATGTTTTAGTGATCGAGCGCCAAATTGGAAAAAAGAGAAAACTTCGGGACAAGAAAACCGGTAAACCGGATGTCAAGTGGACAGTATGTTTGTGACGAGGTCAACTGAGGTCACCATCTGCTGCCGATCAATGCAATTGGATTAGTTGCTGCTGTAAATGATCCTAATGGCGTTCTACAGCTGGGTGGTTAGTAATAACATTGGCCTGACTGTAAAGAGATAGTATTAATCCCGTCCAAGCTGGCCACCTGAGTTCTTCATCACTGCGGTTGTTTCACCGAATGTGGCAGCTTGTCACAAAGTTCTTCTAAAAGTTAGCGCACCGTTTACAGCTCCTACTGAACACACAAGTAATCACTCGGTATTTTATATACGAAACTTAGCTCCAGGCTGTTCTTACTATTAATATGTTATGAGCGTACGACGAATCTGATCAGACTGTTTTGGTCAGTCTCCCACTTAATGAATAACAAAGCACTCATAACGATCTTCTGAAGATCTTCTCTTTAACAAGCGAATCCAAGCAAGCAACAATGACGATGGGAGACATGACAAAGCTGGTGTATTCTGATAACAGGGGAAAACCACAGGCAATAACTTAGCTTCCACCGTGGGAATTCGTTTGGACACACTCAAGATCAGTGACCCACAGATTCAGTGTAGTCAACGGACGGCAATTTTCATCATCATGGGGAAACAATTATCTGAATGCTATGCGGACGACAAATTCACTCGCTGAACTGATTTGCCATAAACACCCACGATGGTAGAAAACCTGTCATATTTGACAATTCCCACCTGCTCAAAATTCCTTGAAAAACAGAGAAATGGAGTTAGCACGAGCTTCATTCGCATTACTCAAATTCTGGTCTCTGGAATTGTGAGTACCAATGAACCAGCGTGGTTGGAATCGGTGATCATGCCGTCCGTATGATCCGTAAGAAGAGTGGCTATACCTACAGAGACCATGCTCATAGTGTTCGATAGTAATCTACTACGAAACGGCTCACCTGACAGACACTTTTTCATCCATATTCTGCAGCCTATGTAAAATAGCCACAGTGACGTACTCTCTAGCTTCACCAATAAAATTCTCCGAAACCTAAGAATCAAGCAGCAAATACGGCACATTCTCTTTTATTATGCGGCCAATGATCACGTTAGACAGTACCGCGCTTAACACGCATTTCTGTGATACCACTTACGAAACCTTTACCAAGTCTCGAGTGACAATCTTTGTTAACGCTCAGACGAAACAAAAAGAGCACTTATGTCTTAGGGCTTCGAAGTAATATGAGACCCATCAGCGCTCATAAAAGTGAATATCGGACATTGGCAATCAAACAGGGAGACTGAATAAAATAAATGGAGTCACCATATAACCTGAATTTATACCATGCGCACCACGGTTTGGCCATCTAACGGAACTGAAAGGATTGTACATGCAAGCATTTCTGTTTCCAATGCGGTTCAGTAAAGTTCATGTTTGTCCTCGGCCGTCAGTCTACAACGAAACTGCAGGGACGTGTCCGTTATGAAGAGGTTTTCTTTTCTTCCCTAGCGATGAGGATAGGACAAGCGTACTGGTGATGACATACGAAAGATTGATGAATATGGCTGATCTTAATGTTAACCGATTAACAAGAGAGACAAACTCTGAGAAATAAGCTCTGTTTCACTCTTACCAGCGTAGTATCTACCATATGTTTGCCTTGAGACAAGTTTTGAACAATGCCACCCTTTTAGGCGTCCCACGTTAGTCGGTTTTTTTGATTTGGAAGCCACTTTTGACCCTGTCGACCGATCTAAACTTTGGCGTTATTTGGCGATCAAAAGTATCCCTTCTAAATTTATAGCTCTTATGAAGGCAATGTACGTGATATCCGGTAAGCGCTTACAGGTATAGAGCAAGCTTTCGCCTCAGCTCACCAAGTCAAGACGTGGTAAGGCGGCAAGTAGAACCTGTCTTCCAATTCAACTTTGTTATTGATTTCCCACTTGAAAATTCTCTGCCTCCCTCTGAAACCTCGGGGGTCAAAACGTTTCCTGGGCCTTTGTTGGCAGGCATTGAGTATGAGGACGATATTGCCCTGTTTGCTTAGTTCCTTCAAAGATTCAAGCCATCTTAAATAACCCCAGCTAATTCTGCCGCACGGTTTGGCGTATGCTTCACATCTTCAAAGTGCAAAGTGCCGTTACCAGATTGGCTGGGATGAAACCCAAACCTCGTGCTTACAGACCAGCTGATCGACTTCGTAGATAAATTTATTTACCTAGGCAGTCGTATACATTCCGATGGACTAGCTGGGACAAGATCACTTTTCGGACCAGGAAGGCCAGGGCAGCTCTAGCCAACCCCCGACACATATTTTGTCTGTGTGATGAGTTTGTCAGTCAAGGTCAGAGCATGCATCGCGCCACTGTGATTCGTACTGATTTATAAATCAAAAACGTGCTCTCTACGCGCAGAGGATGTACGAAAGCTGTCAATGTTTGGCCATCGTTGTCTCCGTAGCATTGGTCAGGTCTGGTGGGAACATCGGACGAGCAATGCTGAGGTATTCCAGGTGGTTTAAGGAAGAAAAAACTCTTCTATGACGGATGGATTACACACTTGTCATAGGTTACGCTGGTGAGGACACGTGCTCCACATGCCAGGGAACCGTCTGCTTGGCAGAGAGCTGGACAGTTCATGAGAAGTATGAAAACCATAACCAGTAAACTGGGTCTGGGTCCCTACATGATGACTCGGGGACTCAGCTAATCAGTGGTTGCTGGCATGTCTCAATCAAGCTCGTGAATCAAGGATATCTCTTCAATGCGGTATTGCCCTGTTCGCCGTTCCCTCAGTGCGAATTAACTGAAAATGCTATCGCCTCCAATTCGGTATCTCCATAAGGCCTTGCCTCTCCTGGTTTTCCACTTTCCGGTGACCGAAACTGTTGCATGGTACATGGTTTGTAGCAGATAAACAGGTTGACTGACTGAGTGACGCAGGATTTCCCAAAAGGTTTTATGTTTACAGCAAATTCGAGCTGAAACAATACTGTACATCCGTTCCTTTTTAGTTGACGCATACGGCGCTTCCCGTCAGTTTGCGTTTCCTGTTCCTCGTTCGTTAAGACGTGGCCGCTGCAACAATGGATGCGTTCTTTAAAGCCATTATGCATGGGTCTCAGGTGCTGAAACGCTAACTTCTCTGATATCTTTAGGGTTTGGGGGAACACAGTATCTGCCTGACTCCATTGTCCTAAATATGCGACTTATAGTTGCAATTCGTTATGGGTTCGTTCGAATAATTTTGAAAATAGCTTCGGTGGATCCACTCGCCCATATTAGTGAATAAATATTCATATTAGTCCACTCATGAAGATGATAGATCTTTTCATTGGCATAGCAATAACTATTTAACAACTGTGAGCATTAAACTTAGAGTAAATATGATATGGACGTTGAAAAAGCCAAGAAATCGTAACGCGATTTGCCCTGGTTTGTATCCTCATCTGAAAAGTAGGCTGTTGGATTTCACAGAAAGAATAACACCATAATAGGACTGCCCCTGTACCTTTGCACTGAATTCGAGTTCTGTTTTGTCTGTTTCGCTGCAATGCTGAAAAATAATCATACATCGCAACATTTTGGTTGCCGGGTTCTAGCAGTTCGTGAAAACGCCAATAAAGGAAGACTAACAAACTCTGAAGGGTGACTGGTTACATTTCAAAAATCATCGCTGTCCCGATAGGCCGTAGTCCCTGCTGAATTGGGTAACAACTAAACCTAGACTGTGTAAAATCTGAACTGCACTCTCTTCCGTTTGATGTGGGATGCACATGAGGAATTCAGCATACTCACGAATCATTTCATGATTACATTAAGTTTTTAGTTGTAATGCGAGCTCCGGGAAATGGGGTTACCAATGAGATTACATGACTATCGATGTTAGTATGGTATACAAATTGATTAGTTTCCACATGCCCACCTGCCGTTACGGCAACATAGAATACATTGTAACTTTCACTCAGGTAGACTAGGGTTATGACAGGCTTGCATCCGACAAGGTGAAAGTTGAAATCTCTTGTTGGCGACTCATTTTGCTGATAAGTAAAATTAGGGGATGATTTTGGACCCTGTAGTTCGCACTGGTTCGTGGACACAAATTCCTTGAAACTTTGGGTTCCTAGTTAATCAGAACAAATGTGGTCCACAAAACTATTTCCTCTTAGGTGGTTAGGCCTCTGCTGATAATTCAAGCTATCAGATCCGTCACGAGTAGACTGGACCTTACTGTGGTGTGATGGTGTGTGAACTTCCACAACCCATTGAGCTATGTTGGAGGGTGTCCGTGCGACTCTCACAGAGTCTCTCATACTAGGTTGGTCAGTGGTTAGAGGTCTCCGCCAACCACCACTGCCTCGTGGTTGGGCTTTTGATCTAAAGCATTTAGTTGGCTTGAGAGCATCGACCCACTTCACGATGCACCTCCAGCTATTGGTGTTCAGTGACCTTAGACTAATCGCGTTTTGCGGCGTAGCAACGGTTCTTTTTCGCAAATGTGGACAGCCATTGTTGTGGCTTCCTCAGCTAAGGCCAGTCTTAGTTACTTAGCATCCGTCAGCTCCATGCCGACCATGTGACTGTCGGGTCCATTGTTTCTACGGTTTTGCATTTGTAGGAGTTCCCTGGGAAAATCAGTAGACTGGTCATAAGAAACAGGAGTAGATGAATGCTACGTGAAGAGTATGATCCTCATAGGCCTAACTGTTGACAGTGGCTGACACGCGCGCTGAAATGTCATCCCTTTCCAAGTAGACTAGTGGGCTAGCACACAGTTCAAACCGCCTCAATTAAGCTCGATACTGTTTAATAAGCTTTGATGATTACCTGAAATATGGTTACGCTGTAAGACCACATAACTGATTCTAGTCTTTCTTTTAGTCATTTTTAGTTCAACGTAAAACACACAAGCATAGAATATACGGGAATTGCACTTGGACAGCGGGGTGGTCGATAGTTCTACTTTAAGTTGTAGTCCTCCAAGTAGGATGAAGAAGAACCGAAATGACTGCACATCGTTAAACGACTGCACACATCCATGTTTATTTTCCGGCAATTGGAGCGGATGCAACTCATTGTGTGGCCCATTTCTGAACACCCTACAGGACTTCAGTCACTATGGTTATTTGCATACAACACTTACGCCTGTACAATACAAACGGTTGAATCCAGCAAGAGACGCACCGATCAAAATAGCAAACAAGGACCTAAAACAAGCGAATTTGTAGCGCAAGTGCGCAGAATCTTGAATTTAGCCAGATGAAGCTACTGATGCAAACAGAAAAGTTTTTAGGCAGCAGCAGTTGACCCTTTGCTGCAAGCGAATTTCAATGCGATCAGTTTGAACTGATAAGGTTGCCTAGCCAGCCGACACAACATTCTGAGCAACTCTATTCGCAGTTGCTGTAACCTTGGCTACCGCCTCTCCAGCCTGGTCGGATACGGCTTTTTGTGATATTGCTATCGCTTGGTCCTATAAACCAAAAATTGTCTACCCGAAAACTTATAGCGAAAGCGGACTCCAAAGTACGGAGGTACTACTCAACAATAAACATGACACAAAGTGAGGCAGAGTTCATTGGCAGGAAAAAAGGAGTCATCCGAACGAGAAGACAAAGTTACGAACCGTCTATACACAGCAACCAACCATTTAGTTTACCAGGTAGTCAAGGCCCACGGGGCCACTTGGTTCTTGCGCTTGGCTGCCCAACGGAGACGAACTATTACAGTTTGTTGAAAGCATAGTGTGTGAAAAGCTACCTAAATTACTCGCTCCCTTCAGTTTCGTTCTTCTTGGTTAAATACATTGACTTGCAGCTTAAGTTGATGTTAGCGAGATAGTTAACTGAATCTCTCATTTATTATATTCTTCAAATTAATGTGTTGCACTGATGGATCAGTTGTTACGAAAATTCTTCAACATCTTTATATCAAGGAAATGTCCTCCATAATATTCTGATGCGAATCTCACCAAAAGTTCGCAACAGACTACCTATGAATGGATGAAGCTTCACGACCCTATGGATACAATGAAGACAGTAGTATGTAATTTGGTGGTGACATTGGAGGAAGCTTCCTTGCAGAATTTGTTTACAAAATACCATTTAATGACGCCTGTGTGCATCACATTAAAGGTGCTCGCATATGTGGTGAGGAACAACTACTGAAGACTGAAACGTCCTACGCCGGAAGATACTTGGATAAATTAAAAGTAGTTGTCGGTAGTAGCCATCCGTTCACTTTACCACTGTATTGTCCACTTCGTTGGTATCCACATTCAACCATCAGCGCCCATGATCACCACCCAACAAATGTACCCAAGCTACTCATATTCCGATACATTGCCAACAACTTCGGTCCTTCAACAGTCAAAATTTTGGCTGCCGACAGGCCTACGCAAGATATCAGTCAACCATCAAGCTCCTCAAACAGATAGACAGCCACTCGATCGACGAATATAAAATGCATCTGAGTCACTAATATTCCGATGAAATGTTACTGCTCCCCGGTCATCTTGTCTGCTGATGAAGACCCATATTTTTGTTGGCTCTTGGAATGCCTGATTCTTTCCATGCGCGAAAAATTGCTAGATAGTTAGTCCGTTATTTCAGAGCTGAATCCCACTGACGTCCGTGAGGTGGTTTCTAGATCTTCCGACCGTCACCAGCACACTAGGGGTTGAGTTTGTGCGCACGAGAATGACCCATTTGCACACATGCTCATCTAATCATCGCCGCAACACAAGGTATCCATCTTCCAAGGTTTTAAGTCGCCTGCCTGGTGGTTTCTTGGTAAGCTAGTATCCTTATTCCGTTGTCACCTGACAGCTTCAAATATATGAGCTTCATGAGTTTGATATGAATAAATTTGACTATATTGTTGATTTTGACATTTGTGAAGCAATTTTTAATGGATACATATGTCGACAAACAGAATTCCCATTCACATCACTCATCCACATCCGTCTTTCCTGAAGCAAATCTTTTGGTGGTCCCGCATTAAGCGGGGGGAACACTGAACTCCTATTACAGGTCGGCAGCAGTGCACATCCTTGGCAGTGCCACGGTTTGAAATCTGAGCATCTGACACACAAGGCGCACGCTGGACGCAGCCGAATTATTACATCTGAACGGATGCAAGTCTTCCTTTTGAAGAGACTGATCACTTTGCCCGGCGCCTCGAAAGACGACACCACCAACTGTTCTAGTTGTGTCGAATGAGTGATCCGCCTGTCAGGAGTTTCCAGTCATGTGGCATCATCGGGAGCTTGAAACCTGCTGGACTCTTTTCGGGTGGTTGGGGATTCGAGGGTTAACCAGCAAAATAATAATGACGCTCAAGCTTGAATAAATTCGTCTGGTTAAACGTGATAATGCAGGTGCGTCCTGAGTGCACTGTAGGAGTATAAGTAACACACTAGCCTCGCATGTTAGGCTTCCGGAGTTCACATTCCGGCATGGTCAAGGATATGCACTGCTGATGGGCTCTAATAAGAGCAAAACTCGAGTCCGGTTCTTCCCTCCTTTAGTGTGGGCTCCCCAGGATAATTGCGCCAGGACAAGAGGGGGATTGTTCAAACAAGATTGAGGTGAACGTGAATTCTAAAGTTCCCGCAGCCAACTACAACTAAAGACCTATTCCGGAGTTTAGAAACAACTTATTAGAATGTAGGACAACCGGCCGATCGTGTGGTTTTATCTTATGGTGGTTGTGTTAACTAATGTCTTGTTACTGAACCACAAGCCATAAGAAATCGCCAGTGGAAAACAATCACACATCGAAGGTATATGCGTTTGTCACTAAAGTGGAGTAAATTTGGCAGTCCACGTGAATGACAGCTTGACAATTATGTCTCTTATGCCTGATGTAGTAAAACTAGTGTGCTGCCTTGTGCATGCCTTCTCATAGGAAAGATCTATTGTGACACTCTTCCATCCATTCACCAAGAAGAACGAGAAACGTGTTACTAAGGCGCCGCATGGTCGCAAACGGTCTACCTGTCAACAGAAATGTAGGATTGTCCATTGCTCATAGAAAAAGCGTGGAAATCAAACATGTCTCAATACCTTTGGGTGATTAGCACTAATGATTCAGAAAATGGTCTCAGATAAAAAATCTTGGATTCTGCAGAAAGCCAAAAGTGTATCCGAACTTACCATTGAATGGTAAGCTTTACTCCAGTACTTTTTTATATAGACTGCACATCGCCCTCGTTGTCTCTGAAAGATAGATATATGAATCTGCGGGATACATGTCATTGCCTTCTCACATCAATGCATACAGCATTCCCTGTGTTTACGAAGACAGCAGACAGTACAGGAGCACACGTGTTAAACACTGGCATCACGTGCCGGAGGTTAAGGTACGAGTGACATTCAGGGAGCATTTGACATAGGCCAAGGGACAGCGAATTCCTGGATCTGTCGACTACATTGTTTGAAGTTCGACGGCAGCGAATTGCTATGTGGATGACAGGATGACAGCCTAACAGCTGTCATTCCTAGATTTGTTCAAGTTGTTCCCCGCTCTCTCGTGCGACAGCAGTCAAAGCAATTAGCAGTCGGGTCTCGTTTAGTCGTTAGTTAGTCAGGAGTAACTAAGCCTGTCGTGATTAACTGGACTACCTATGTGTTTCGCGATTAATCATTAGGACGTGGTTCATCCAACAGTTTATCCAAAAAACCTGACCATTAGTTCAGCCAATATGTAGAGTGGCGGTCATCCCGAACAGGTTGATTTCTTTAGGAATTCACCTTTAGCAGCCTACAAAACATATGAATGGCAAATTAGCTTACTGACGCGACCATAACCAAGAACGAATAATGAATTATGGACCTTGGCTCTGATCTAATCTACCTGAGATGGAGGATTACGGATATACTCGTATGACACGCATCCTTTCCATCGACCGTCAGAAGCGCTCTGGTTTACCTGCAAAACGTGCACATCCCAGATGACAGGAATTTACACATTCAGTAGTAAATGTTTCTAAATGTTCAAACCATCCTCAAAAATCAGGGCAACCTAAAAAGTAAGTTACATTCTGACATAACATCTCCAAAAAAACATTCTATCCGGCAGTATGATCCAGACAGATTGCACTTTGGAGCAACTGATTTCAATGTAACGGGCTAGCTAAAAAAAGTCTTGGGGTCAGATAGATTGTACAACAGATATGCTGGTGGAGGCTTCCCTAATGCCCAGGAGATAAATCTCAATATAATTTAAAATTTTCTCTGTAGATCTTTACTTCCAAAGCATGTATAGTTTATCAGGTCGGACAAAGACAGTCAGTCTGAGGAAGTGGAGGATTTGAATCCGGGTCATCGAAATGGTCAAACACCACCTCGTCCACTCTGTCGTTCTGGAGAGATGATAGGTCACCAAAAGAAGAAAGCTAATCCTTTGTGCCTGTACACCAGATGTAGGCCATTTTCTTATTGTAATCAAGCGCCATCCCGTATTGCTGAAGTATCTGGGTATAGTCTCAGTGGATCCCCTGTAATCCCGGAGGCCGTATGTCCGGCTCATTCCTTCAGCTGTGGGCAGAGTTGTACGCCTACTAAACAAACTGAGACCTGATAAATGGCGTATCAATTCAACGCTGTCCAAAACTGAAATGACCCATCTGATGACCATGCTGCGTTGCCTGGACGACAAACAGTTTGGCTATCTTTGTATATTCGCATGACCTGTCGCCATCAGACGCTCTACAGTCGACCTTTTCGCTTCGTGCAAACTACTCATTCAGATTTATTTGCTCATGTACGTGCTTAACGTCCCACCTTATTAGCGTGCTTTTATGCTGACATGCCTAGCTGCAAACCAAGCCACAAATGAGCTCGCAACGACAACGGAGAAGATGAGGTGAGAGAGAGGGTTAATTTATGCATACACGCCTGTGATGTGGAAAGCTCATGCAAAGTGTGCGTAGCGATTAACGGGACCGGGGCAGCACTGAAGTCGGCACTAACATGCATCTCCGTCTCAATGATTTGCGTGAAGGTGTGAATTCTAACCGACTTTATTTGGGTGTGCACAACTTGGCACTCTCACAACAGACATATATCCAGCAAAAACGCAAAGACAACTGTTCTTTTTAACCTCGGATTGTCTGCGAGTGAGGCGGCAATAATCTAGTCAGACAGAATCCAATCAGAAATTCTTCAGAAATGTTGCCGATCCACCGTACTCAAAAGCACTATGTTCAACCCGTCAGCTGGTTATCCCTCAATAAGACAAGTCAAATACTTACAGATACGTTTGCAACGTTCCGGAGACTTATCGTAGAAACTCCTAGTAGCCACAGGGTCGGATCCTTCTGTAGTTTCGGTAGTCTGTTTTACTCTCTACTAAGGAGTCTTCCCCGCCGATGTTGGACTGCTAAGCGCTTTCCCAACCCGTAAAACGGGAAGAACGACAGACGAATCAAGTAACAAACTAGGATTCGGCAGAAAATTGTGCCAAATACGGAAAGCTAAGTGATTCGGTGTCACTGTAAGAATTGATAGCAAACTGTATGACCACCGTTGACCATACTGATCGTTCTTCTCCTTGCTAGCATGCAGTATCTATCATTGGGTTGTTCTTTAAATTTGTCAGCCACATTTTAATGGTCTGATTTCCTGATCTGGTCTGGAAAACGAAGATTACTTGTGAGAACTAATGGTATTGGTGAGTTCAACAATCCTATGGTAGTTCCCGTCCGGTCACTCAGTGGTACTTCCATTGATTGCTTTCTTCAGACTCACAACTAATATCTGCTTGATTCGTATTTGGTAGCAGGATAAATTTTGCGAGACCTCTTCGACTGCGTTGCTGCTCTTATAGTTACACCGCTTGGTTTGAGTTAAACACAGCATGATAAACGTCAAAACCGCACACACCAAAACCGTTGTCCAATTCTATATCCAGTCCCAACTAGCTTGTGCTCAGCATCGACTACTACGTTAATGCGGCACACCTGGGACAATAAAGGCCGTTATGAAATAAAACAGCTGCGGTTGGAAAAGATAGTAGAAAAAGAAATCCAGTATAATTTCACCAAATTTTGAGGTCAGCCTTGACAAACGACGAACTATTATCACCACAGTAACTCAGCTGTGAATGTAATTTGCCATCCACCTGTACAGCCAGAACGAAATGGACGAGATGGAAATGTCTTCAGTTCGTGGCCGTTACCGGTCACCACTGAAGAAGTGAAGTAGCAGAAGATTTGTGACTGAGCCTTCTCTCTTGCTTATTGTCCACTCCTGGAGAGGGACATCCTCCTCTGCTTCGATATTTCTCTCTTAACACACTTCCTTCAAAGGAATAATATTGCATTTCACTTCACACCCTGTAATCGTGCCCATAGAGGGCAAAGAGCCAAATGGTTAGAGCTAATGTTGCGTGGTTCAAAGCCCTGCATAAGACACGCTAATGGGCCTCATTAATAGTGGGACACTGGTTGAAATCGCTGAGCTCCTCACTGATGAAGGCCAGGGCGAAATGGCTCACTGGTTAGAGCGCGAATTCACTGACCGGAAGGTCCATGGTTCAAACCCGACCTCCGCATCTCGACTTCCCCTGTCTAGGCTTGGGCAACCTGGCAGTATCCCAACCCTCGTGCTTCCTTTGGGTGGCATAGCAGTTAGCCACCGAAAGGGTGTTACAGCTGAACGATTATTATTTTATTTTTGGAAAATCACGCAACCGTGCTGGGTCTTATGTCTGTTTCTTCTCTAGCCGATTCATTCAACCAACATCTGGTCAATCACGAAGGCTACCAATTACCCAAACCTTAGTTGGACTGTTGACGTGATTCCACGAAGTCGCCTTTATCAATGCAAACAAGGATGTTAATTTAATCGGTGTTTACTTTGTGCGGTGTGTCGGTCAACACCACAAGCCAAACGGACAAGCGCGGTTTAATTTAGTGGGTTTAGTTTTAAATTTTTTTTTGTCCACATATTTGTTACCTCTTGAATAGACAAAGCCATTTTCATAGGGACTACTCATCGCGTTTTGGGTTGAAAAAGCGAGCAAACATAGCAATGTTAAGTCGATGTAGAGATTTTGAAGAAGGGACAAAGAGCTCATTCAGTGTTGTGCGGCGTACATCCAATCATTCGTTTAGTTTAACTAGCGTTCTTTTTCGTCGTACGTCTACATTCAAGTTGAACAAACTTACAAAGGTGGAGATGAAAGCATTCATCAATTTTTGAAAGTTCAACGAACGTCAGAAACCAACAGTTGCCGAGGCCGGTGATTCACTTCCAATGAAGATAATCCGAGCAGTTCTGAACTAAAGTATAAGATCTAGACCACCGAAATTATTTCGCTGTATTTATATTTTCGACGTTTCGCTTACAAAGAGAAGTGTCTTGAGTTTTGCTGTATAACGAAAGTTTTGGCCACAGGAAAGGATTTCTCTAAAACCTTCGCTTAGTGGATTAAAGCCTGTCGTTGAAGCAAGCCAGTATTTGAAAGCAGGCGTTTTCAGAAAATAAGGCGGTTTTCACCTATGAAGATTTTCCGTCTAACTGCAGCTATTTTCTTCAAACAATAAAGCTGTAGAACAAAAGACTGATGAACACTCGTGTGTGTGCGCGCGCACTGGGAAAGGCGTCTGCTAAAACAAGTCCAGATATGGGGACAACAGATGAAGACGCGTCCCAGATATGAAACAAATCGTCTGTTTCCCATTCAATGGGCATCATAAAACACTTGTTGCGTGTTTCTCAGTGATGCTCTTTTTCGTAGCCAAGACGAATTCCGGAAGGCACGGTCAAGTAAGCCCCCCTCACTGGAATGATGAAAATACATGCAGAGTTTAAAAACTCTCGCCTAATGAAATAAACACCTACAAAATTGTCACCAAGTCAAATAATATCTGTCGGACCATATATGTGAACAAAATAAGTGAAAAACAGTTTGAGAAAAACTCTATGCCGTGTATTTTAAAGCCAGCATCCGTTCAAATATGAGAAAAACAGAAGAAAATGGGTTAAATCTTTAGTAAAACAATGCTGATATAATCCTAACGACAAAACTCCATGGAACTCAGCCATGCCATTTTAACGCCCCAGGTAAATCACTGTCCACACTGCCACCCAAAGTGTGGAATAGTTAGCATTACAGTCCAACTCAGCCCAACTCAACACAAAACGGGAGGTTATCCGGGTCAGCTGTTCGCATGACTAGCAAGTGTAACTGTTCACTGTCTGTGGTTCGTACTTTGGTCCGTCGAACGGACTCAATTTCATCGGCTACACCATACTCTGCACGAACTGCGCACCAAACCAAGAACATGAAACTACTTTCAACATCAGCTGAATAAGAACTCTTTCGATTTTTACTGTAAGTCCCAACTCGGCTCTTTGCGGCACTTTGTTGCGTGTACATATGAATCCCCACCACGGAGGGCTGGCGGGACAAATTGAAGGTGGGAGTGCCAGGAGTTTGGGCTCTGATGTGCATTTGGCCCCCGCTTTGACGTCCCATTCAAACATATCTACCTAAAGTGCTGGCTTTCATTATTTACAGTACGAAGAACAGTGTCAGCTGCACAGAAGATGAAGTGACGTGTTGAGCTTCCCTGAGGGCGGATGCAGAATGACTCTGTATCTTTCCCATTTCAACACTTTCTAGCGTTTACTAAAACTCTTTTTACTGAAGGTCTTGGGATGAAATGAGAAGATTCTGGAAGTGCATCCGTCGAAATCGAAATAATGATTTGCTATACGAGTGAGGTGCAATTCTTTCAGTCTCATGCCAGGGATTGAACAGCCCTTGAATTACCTAAACCTACCACTTAATTACTCAGGCAGTTAATTTTTCTGTCAACTCGTCCTAAATCTTTTTTAAGATACATTATGAAAAGGGTCAGGACATATTAGAATCAAATGCTTACGGTGCAACTTGAAAAGGGCTCGTTCATGAGGAGCCGAATAAGATGGGTTACATCATCATCATGGTGAGTGAACAGTGGAGAAAAGAGTAGTTTAGGGTTAAAAAACAGTCGTACAGCTAAATTCGAGCAGATAGGGCAAGTTACCCTGAATTTGTGTCATAGCACTACCAACCAGGGCTGCAATTGACAGTTGTGATGCAGGAGAGGAAGAGTGAACTAGTCAATGATTGCAATTAGGCCAGAACCTGTCAACTTCCTTGGCAAACGAACCAAATAAAATAGCAGATTTCCTGTGAAGAATATAATCTCCCCATATAGGTACCTTAGGTACCCTATCTTATAACTGGTTCAAAAGGGGAGAGGGGGCATTTTTCGAAGTCTAGCTCAAGCCTAATACAACATTTTTATCTCTGTAGTTGCCCGTCTGTTAAAAAGATTATTGAACCCTGAGTAAACTTTATAGGTCACACACGTATGCAGTGGCCAAAGGTAGAGGTAGAGACAGTTAGCACAGAGATAGAGCGAAAAAGTTAGTTTAGTAAGATCGGTGCTTAGCAAGATAGGTGCTTGCAGTAAACCGTGTATGCATATCACAATAAAATGCTCAAAACTGGTTCATTAGAGGTCATCTGAAATACTATCATTCTTGTCTGCCGTTAAGGCAAAATATTATTCGTCCGGGAATGCATCAAACAACAAAAAACTCGAGGTGCGATGTAGCATTCTAAAAAAGTTCCCTATTCGGATTTTGAGCTTGGTATGGAGTTAAGAAGCATACAGTGGTCAGATATCCATAAAGAGGGGAGCGAGATGGCTCAGCGGCTAGAGCGCGGATTTACTGACCGGAAGGTCCGTAGTTCGAATCCGACCTCCGCATCTCGACTTCCCCTGTCTAGGCTTAGGCAACCTGGCAGTATCCCAGCCCTCGTGCTTCCTTTGGGTGACATGGCATTTAGGTACCGAAAGGGTGTTACGGCTGAACCATATTTTCTTCACTTCTAAAGAAATGAAAAGGCAAACTCGTGCACGAGAAATTATGTCGCCGTAGGTTAAATGGAGGCGGCCTTTGCTCGGTTTTCTTCTCTTTTACCATGTGCTTAATAAGAAGTAAATTATTGCCGGTGTATTTTATTTTCACCACGATACTGAAGTGCAGTCCTTCGTGATCCATCGAAACAGACAAAAACACAAAACTTGCCCTGTAAATGCAACTTGAGCCGGCCAAACTCGAAGAAAAGTAAACCCGTAATGCACTACTCCTAAGGTTACTGAAAATTCCTGGACAGCCCACGACCGGTTTCGCCCTTCTTGGGGCTCATCAGGTAGGCGCAGTCCCCGAGTTTCAGTCAACCTTATGTTCTACTTGAAACCAAATTGCACGAAATTAGAGAAACACACTCATTTGCAAACAAATTTGGTTTTGCGGGAGACTCACCTGGAACCCAGCTGAATCTCTCGTTTGTGATGTTTCCAGCCAACTGAATGTGCTGCACCATTCCGTCTCATGTTTCAGTTGCTACGATATTCGAGATATCGCGATAAATGTATATACGTAACGCGCTACTCATAAGGCTCAGCTGGGTTCCAGGTGAGCCTCTCTCAAAACCAAATTTGTTTGCAAATGAATGTATTTCGCTAAAAGTAAACCCGCGGTAATAGGTGCAAAGTGTAAGATGGTAATCCCTTTAGCATTTATCTCTTATGGTGAAACTGTCCTAAGAGATTACCAGGTCTGGTCACTTGGTTCGGATGAGTTCTACAGAGGTGGACATCTGTATGAGATTATACGGTGCTCTATGTCGTTATCCACTATCGCAGTTTGTTATGCCAGGAAGGCTGGTAGCCTGCAGGAACTAATGTCGCACACAGTTCTTTCAATGATGCAAAATTTGGTCTTCACAGGCTGTCAGAATGATCAAGTTTATGAACAAAACGTAAAATAATTTCGTGAATTCAGAGGATTGCAAGCTTTTTGGGCTCTCTGACACCATATTTACGAGTAGATTCATCTTTAACACTGCCCAGAATCCGCTTGGACACCATAATTAGAAGTCATTGGCTTTGTACCCAAAGACTGATGACCAGTCATCTGATGTTCTGAGTAGCAGTCGTTAAGTATAACAGTTAACCTCTGACTACACGTAGTCAGTTGATATCAGGCATTATCTGTTGTCTTCGTGGCTTAACTGATTTGTGCGTTCTCCAGTGGCTCTTCGATGAACTGCTGGGAAATAAAAGTCACCTTCGGTATGCTCAATATTATGACATGTTTGGAATCAAATGGGGATCGTTAATCTTGAGGGAAACTACTAATAATGTTCCAAAAGCGCTCTGACAACCCATGGCCGGTTTCGCCCTTCTTGCAGCTCATCAGGTCAAAACCAAATTTTTGTGCAAATGGGTGCACTTCACGAACTTCGTACAATCTGAGTCTAAGTAGAAAGTAAGGTTGACAGAAACTCGAGGACCGCGCCTACTTGACGAGACGCAAGTAGAAAGAAACCAATCGTAGGCTGTCAGAGGGTTTTCATCAACCTTGTTACTTGTTTCATTCGAGAAAATATACTGCGATTTCTCTAATATCTTACCAATTGAAACGTGAGGTGCAACACGTCAAGTTGAAGAGTATCATAAATGCGGAATTCCCGTGGGATTTATATAAGTCTCCCTTAAAAACCAAATTCACTTGCAAATGAGTGTATTTCGCGGGATCGTTGAAGTTGAACACACGACAGGTTTGCCATTTGATGCGACTGCCTGCGATAGGTGTTCTTATACTGCAACCCATGAAGGATATAACATAATCGCTCGCGGTACTTAATGCCACCAGCAACAACCGGGATGATATCACAGTACTTTTGACATTACACGCAACTGAACGCCAGATGCAAAAGCTGATTTATGGACGGACGTAACATAGATTATCCATCCGCCTTACAAGGCAGGCTGCAATCAGCATGCGATTGGTTGAATTTGCACCATTTCAACCCATTTAGCTTAGAGTAGCTGCTGTCTCGCACCAGAATTTGACGTCAAGTTGTAAGCAACTTGGCTCCTCTGTGATACCCAAGTGACTTTTATGTCAGTTTCTGACGAGTGGTCCTCTTTGATGTTTTTTGTATTGGCTGAGTGGACAATCAGCCGTCGTCTCACATACAGGCGTGGGGGTTGCAACTGCTTAGGGTCACAGTAGCATTTCCGCAAGTCTAAACCGGATGCTCACTTGAATAGAACCAAACGTCTTGATTTGGAGAGTGATAATTTTTGTGTCATGGTGAACCGGATGACGGTGAATGTATGGAGGTGCCACTGACAACCGAGATCGCAAGCCGACATCAAAAGGTTCACAGAACAGTGAAGTTATCTTTCTCATCGCTACACTGTCCTTAAGGTAAACAATCGAAGATCGTTGAGAGAAGGACTTAAAAAAAGTAACGCCTGGTGGGGCTGTAAACAAGCCGTTATAAGTTTACGCATTATCATACCGAATATATATGCAAAATCTTTCTAACAAAAGCTATATATTTGACACTCAGTGAAAATTAGCCCCCATGACTACTTTTCGATGTTCTGTTCCCCAGGAAATTCCCCAGGACGGGGAATGAGAATAGTGATGATGACGATGATGATGATGATGATGATGATGATGATGATGATGATGGTGATGATGATGATGATGATGATGATGATGATGATGATGATGATGATGATGATGATGATGATGATGGTGATGATGATGATGATGATGATGCGGAGGGGCGAAAGTAGGAGAATGAGATATGAGTTCCTGTCAGTCAAGGATGACATACGGTTAGCTGAAGTACTTCGTCAGTTTGATTTGGATGTGGACAAGGATAAGTAAGTAAACTTATTCAGAATGACTGCTGGCAATTGTTCAGAAAGTTTCTCGATACCTCCACTGACGCCCCCAGGAAAACCTGGTTATGAATTCTTTCGCATGATGAATGCTTACTGGCTTTTAATGTGACAAACCTGCAGCTGTTTGATTATAGTCTTTTTTTTCAATCTAGAGACCGTTAGAACCGTGTATTCGTCTTTTTAGGAACTACCGCATTTAAATGAGGTGATTGAGCTTTTTTATACTGTATTCGATTTTTTTAAAACACATTCTTCTTATTACAATGTTTGCCTTCTGTACATGGGGACGGGGTAGTAATCACTTTACGGGAACCCTTGGAGGATGGAACCCACGTCGTCATACCGATAATCCACAAACATATTCAGTTGGTTAAGTAGACCGATTTAATACTTTGTCAGCAAGTAAAAATTGTACAATGGGAGTGTTTGCTTCTGGAGAATTAATTCGTTTCAAACCCGATGGGGCTGATCCAGTGAATGCAGCACGATTCTCTAGTGCTCATATTCGAATTTCCCACTACTAACCCCAACAAAACCGGGTGCCGGACCCTTTCATATCCACGGAGCACATCAGTATAAGTGTGAGCTTTGGCTTCAACACGTCTGTAACTGTTTGGTACTGAACTAAGGGTATAGAGGTTGAACTTTGAAAAGGAAAATAAGGTGATCGAATCCTGGCACATCCACGTGATAAGTCTCGCCTAGTGAATTGAGTCACAGGGACCATCACTTCTGCCTTATAATTACCAGTTGTGAGACGTGCACCGCCCACTTTTAGCAACTGGCAAATTTTCCGTGAGAAGAGAACAACGTTTGGACCAGATATCCTAATATTTTCTAGTCTCTGGATTCCTAAGGTATTTTGACACAAGTACTAAATCACTGAAAACCCATCTAAAACAACGCTTGTTTTTAAAGCTGATGTTACTTCACAATCAGAGTTTCCCTGGACATAACACACCAGGGTTGGCATTATTTTTTAATCCTATGTTCTGGTCAAAAAATCAAGTGTCTGATGAGAATGGATCACTTCCGTTTTTATTTGCGTTGCTCTAACTTATCCTAAGTGTCACGTATTATTTGCGTAACTAACGGCTATTTCTCGGCTGTAATCCACTGAACGACAGGGACACTGAAGAGAAACTATGAGAAACGAATGACTCATTTACCGTTGTGTTTTCTGTGGGTGTGGGTGTTCTGGTGGGTTGAGCTTTGTTAGCCCCAGAGGCGATGCCATGGAATGGACAATGGTCACGTTTCTGTCGTCGAAGTATCAGAAAAAACTCAAAAGATGAGTCATATCTGTTTATAATACCCCACTGCATTGTACTGACAGTTCCACCTTGAGAATTGTTTTATCATTTTGCCAGCAAAGTAATATGATTTACGGAGTGCACACCTGCTTACCACCATCCGTGTCTCAGACAAATCAGACTTTGCATGAAACGAGAATTCTAACAAAACTAACTCAGTTCCATCAACTACGACTCCCTTGCTGACCAGAGGACTCAATCAATCAACCCTGCAATTAGTAGTCGCCGACATTCTGTATGCTGGACTTACTTTGAACCCTGTAGCTAAAATACCATTTGCTGGATGTGTTTTCCGTCGCTTTGATGCGCCAAACTGTGCTCAAATCTAGCCGGGTATCTGATACGTGCGCACGTGGTAGCTCAGCCTACATCAGAGCAAGTACTCACACGTATTTACACAGCGCCTTTGTCGCCGGTCCAAAGTTAGATAAGAAGGCGGCACATATCCCAGATAAATTAACTTGCAAAAAGCCTGGTTAAAACTTTGTGTTTACGCGCTTTAGGCGACCGCTTTGAGAGCCCGACACGCATAAAGTTGCGTTTTTGTGGACAGCGCGATGGCTGATAAGCGCTGGATTCTGCCCCTATTAAAAAGTCATTCACATCCCTTGCTTTTATGATGGATGATGACAGTAAGCTTGGGTAAACGTTTTCGGATGAACACTAATGGTCAGCTAAGAAAACGTCGG
The DNA here is from genome assembly GCA_004794785.1 of Opisthorchis felineus. Classification (NCBI taxonomy): domain Eukaryota; kingdom Metazoa; phylum Platyhelminthes; class Trematoda; order Opisthorchiida; family Opisthorchiidae; genus Opisthorchis; species Opisthorchis felineus. Next base: position 78,807 of record SJOL01007764.1, on the reverse strand, counting down.
TAGGATTTGAAAAGTGGATATTTATAGACGGAACATCTGTCGTTGACAGTATTTTCAGCTGTCAACATCAGATCTAGGGCTTGAATTGCTGCTTGTCAAACCCAGATGCAAAGGAGCAGCAGTTGCGGTTCAAACCGAGGACATGGGCTTAGACTTTCGGGTTTCAGGCTCTAATTCTTAAACCCTTTCCCACACGCCGATGTCTTCATTTTCGTCCCATTTTATTTCTTTAACTCAGCGTGATCCACACACGTTAGTGATGACGCGGGAACAGATTTTACCTTAAATATTCAGTAGTACTAAACCATTCAGTCACTTCTTTCTATATGGGAACTATTTAAATGTATTACCCATTCTACAGAGTAAGTATCCAAATATCAAACCCAGCAGAGGTAGGTCCTCTTTAGTCTACGTTCCACCAAGTGCAATCCATTTCAGTCACCTTTTGGAAGGCGATGAAGATGCACTGCAAATATGTTGCAGTGGAGTGGAGTTAACGTCAACTTACACTCAACTCTCTTAAGGTAAGGTTGAGAGATAAGGTTGACAAAAACTTGGGACTACACTAGCCTGATGAGCCTCAGAAACTGACCATTCGCAGGTGAGTATGAGTCGCCAGTTGTGTACTAATTGGTGTACAGGTAGAACATAAAGCTGACTGATAAACAAATACCAAGCGGTATTTTTCGAATGTTCTTCCACTTCAAACATGTGACAGTAGAGGTGCAATCTATTGAGTTTCGTAAGTTCCGCGAGTTACTTTATCCGAAAAACATTCGGCATTCGGTGAAACTTTTGATCCCGTGTTCCTACCAGACACATAATACTTCCGAGCGGTCACTGGCCTAACACCGGGAGGTTTTATCATCTGCTTGCCGTAAAAAGGATTTAGAACTATACAGTAATAAGGGATGCTTTGCGTTACTTCTGTCTTTTATGAACATGTTAATACCACTTCCAAATCAGTTCAGTTTGGCCTTAAATGGATGAATACTAGTTAGTCCCTGGTCAGACCACCTGGACCTATGCAAATGTCCAGGTTGAATGAGTTGCTCAGCGGTGTCGACGGAACTAGCTACAGCAGGTTTAGATCTCACCTTAGTCTGTCGTACCGAGAAGCATGCGCTCAACCGTGAAGAACACCTTTACCCAAATGGACTTTATTTACAACTCCAAATGTCATCTATTTTTCGTGCTTTTCTATTGTCACTGTGTATGAACGCGAAGTCAAAGATTTTATGCTAGGTAACAGCCTCTGTTTGGGGAAGAATGTTGTTTAGTAGCTTGCGACAAAAGTCCCCATAGAAGACCATCTTGGTCTATGATGTTTACATAAAGGTGCAACAACTCATCTTCGCATCATTTATTCAGTCCGGCCTGATATCAAACTAGTTTTAAACTCGAATGGGCGCGAATAGAAAAAATGATGAGGTTCCTGGACGGGTAAACAGACAGTCTTTATCGGTGAGACAGGACTCGTGCCAATAGCTGACTGAGTCAAAACTGTATTACTTTGTTCCATTTGGTCAAAATGATTATTCAGATGCCTTGGCCACTATTTTAATGCACGGCAGACAACCAACACAACTGACATGAAATGTCAATGGGCACCATAATCTCAAAGATAGTTCGGAGCTCCCAATGGAAACCAAATTCTTGAGTGAATTGCTCGCCAAATGACTGTTTCGCTAGAAAAACTCTGACAGGTCTTGAGCACAATGGCTAAAAATATACTGAAGTCAACTAATGTAACCGCACGATTGTGTTAAATTTCTTTGTCCTGAAAAACTGAGATCGGTCATGAGGCGCTTCGCATCGGAGGAATTCAGTGAGAGATTTGGGCATTTTTGTTTCCCTTTGGACGTCCACTGTTGCACGTGGTCCAAAAATGTGACAGCCGACGCCTCGCTGTTTAGGTTGTTTTTCGGAGGATCCAATAAAACATATTCAGCATGACGACTGTTCCGACAACTCAGTGACAGGAACCAACCGTCTAGTAACACTTCGTACGAGCACATCATCCCGTCAGTTCAATAATTTGGCGTTTTCCTCCCTCTTCCTTATTCTCAGGTGCGCAGCTGGCAAACACGTCAGCAGCCGCACACCGATTTAGATGGCGTGTGAAGGTCACACATGACAGGTACAAGCCCCACGACTATAGTTGTCAGGTGGATACTGGAAGACATGTGCTTACGGTATGCGCACAAGACGAGGGGGTCACGGAGATAAAGTGTGATGATACGCTGGCGCCGGCAAAACGCCACTGGATGAACACTTATTCACCTGCTGCAGCGCATCGTCTGCCGTCGACTTTTACCTTCCCTATTCCGCGTCACCCTTTACCCAGGGGAAAACCACTGAGGTGTACCTTTTTGGCGCAGTTTAACTGTGGGCAGCTGTATGGTTAGTGAAAATGAAATAAAAGGTTTCGTCGGGAAAATAGTTTCGATAGAACCACCGTCTAGCGCATAGATAAGAAAGCTTTACAGAGAATTTATGAGTTATTTTATCCAATAATTAATCTACAGAAGTAGATGTTCTGTAGTTTGTGGGTGTGTTACCAATATACTAAGTTGCGTAATGCATACTTCGCCTCTTTATTCTTTTTATGATGATAAATGTGATTGCAAAGATATTTAGTCAATCATTTAGGGCGTTTCCAGCCGGCATTCAGAAGGGAAAAGGCGGGCATCCAAAGTACGGACTCGTCAAATATAAAAGTATAAAAGCATAAAAAGTAGAAAATATGGAAGGTTCGGTGGAGTGTGAATTCATTTGAAGACCAGACGACGTATTGCATAAGGAAGGTGTGCACAGTGTAGGGACGAGAACCCTAACAAAGACGACAAAATGATTAGGGGCTGTTACCATAGAATATCGCATTTAAATGTTAGGGTAGGATGGAAGACAGTTAGCTTCGCACACTAATCCCTAGCAAAACGACATATAAGTTCCACTAATTATTACAATTAAAGACAGCGTCTGAGTGACCCGAGGGTACTAGATGGACACATCTGGTGACTGGTAGTCTGAGGTTTTCTTCAACCTATTATGTCAAGGGGCAATCCATTAATTCGGAAGATACGCGTGCTCTAACAATTCAAGTACCTTTATTTCCGGAAGACCGAGTAGAATCTGACATGTGCATAAAAATTATGCGTAGCGGTTAACACAGTCGCAACAATAACGGGTTTTTCCCTCCAAAATGGGTGCCACCGGCGGCCAAACATACCATGAATTATGTTGGGAAAATATGTTCCACCGTAACAGAACGGCTGCTCGTCAACGCTTTACGGTTAGCTTAGGCGTCTTCCGTAATTGTAGACAATTTGTGCAAAATCCCAGCATGCAAACCTACTGAAATTTTGTTCCGGCCAAATGATTTCATGTCTAGAAAAGCCGGCCAGGGTAACGCGATAGCGTAGTAGCGACGCTGTTGACGTCTGCGGTTTCATCTCGAACAAGGCTAGTCATTCCAAATGAAAGTTATTACTGAAATACACTCATCTGCAAACCAATTTGGTTTTGCAGGGTACTCACCTGGAACCCAGCTGAATCCCTCGTTAATGATGTTCTCAGCTGGGTTCCAGGTGAGTCTTTCGCAAAACCTAATTGGTTTGCATTTAGTGTATTTCACTGATTTCGTGCAATTTGGGTTCTAGTAGAACATAAGGTTGCCGGAAACTCGGGGACTGCGCCTACCTGATGAGCCCCAAGAAGGGCTAAACCAGTAGTGGGCTGTCGAAGAATTTTCGGCAGCCTTATGAGTAGTGTATTTCGTCGATGAAAGTTAATACTTTTCTGATTTTCCTCATTTGGTTGAGTGTAAATAATCCGTTTCTGGAAGTACAAAGCGTCTCTGAGGAATTCGATTTCAAGAAATGATTTCTCATGTGAGAAGTCCTTGTCCTTAAACAAGACCTTTTTTACTCAAGAGGTATTCTTTCTAGGGACCGATATACTTAGTTCTTTTGAATCGTGATTGTGGTTTGTTTACTATCCTCTTCAGCTAAATCTTGGTGGGAGTAGTCAACCCAGAATAGAGGGAACTCTGTCCAGGCGGGTGATGCAGGATAAATTTGAGTGAATCCGTGACCAACTCGCAAGTTCTTACTTGTGAGTTGTCCACCTTTATCACTTCTCAAATAGAGAAAGTGAACTTGCACATAACGAAGCATCCTCGATAAAACGACATTGGCTAGGACCGACCATGCTACTTTGGTCAACAGTGAAGGTACTCATTGAGTAAATCGTCACACGGCTATTTCTGGTTACCCGAGGCGTGTAAAAGTTATGTACATCGGGACGGTCAGGTGAGGTTTCCGCATTTAACTAAAGTTCCGATGATGTTGTATGATAATGTTTAAGAAGCATTAAGAACGAAGTGATATAACAGTGTCATGAAATATGGGACTGACAAAGCGGGAAATCTCAAGTGGTATGTCATAGAAATGTCATCAACGAGGTATCATGGCATGTAAAGGAGACCAGTAACACTACAGGATTCGGTATCAGCAGACAAGAGGTGACGACACATCCATCAGTAATATCACTGCCACTCAAAATATACATTGTAGCTAAAGAAGGATATAAATGGAAACTTAGTGAAATCTGTAAGTTTAAAGGTTCTAAACGGGACCGGATTGCTGCCTACTAGTAAGCTGTTGGAACGAAAGGAGTCAGTCGGTATCTCGCTTTTCTGTTGGCCTCCTGCTAACATGTGTTGGATTCAGCTATGCTGAAATTGTGGTGGTTTCGCTCATTTGAAAAATGTCTAAGGTGAAAGGAATCGTCATCAAATTAGGAAAGCAGTAGTGTCGAAAAGGGTAATCACAGTCATTTTTACCTAGAAAACGTCCCACAAATTATCTGTCTTGTAGTCGCTTAATTCCATCAATAAACTACATGGCTATGTCAAAGATTTGTGATTCCAAGGAAGATATCCTTATCACATGGTAATCTCACCACAAAGATGGCGCTTGACACCTATTCCTCCACCATTTAGAAAACCCGAAATCTAGTCCCGCCTGATCACGCCCAACTCAGCGTGCTCTGTTGACGCTGTAACCGCCTCCATCAAACTCAAGTCCTAGATCCGTCAAATACTGAAAGGCTTTTTATTTTATTTTCAGCTTCAACTCTATACTACCTGATTAGACAGAACCGCCAACTAGAATACGGCATAACACAAAACGAACCTCCATATAGGACAGTTCCACAACAGTCCTAAACATTTCGCAATCGATTGGGAATAATAAACATATGATGGGTCCTCAGAAGTAACGTAATTAGGTGTTCAAACAATTCTACATAGATCACCTGGGAATTGGTCAACTGACTACGCTCCTAAACGGTTCCATTTTCTGGCCACATTGAATACCATTGAATACCGATTTTCGGAGTTGCGAGGACGTCTTAATGTTGCCATGGGAACCTGTGGTAGCCTTAGAGCAGTCATGTTAAGGAACTCAATAAGAACTGATAGGACTAATCAATGACCAGTGGTAGTAGGTGAACCCTCAAAGTAGCCAGAAGTAATCGCAGCAACAAAATTCGGTTTTTCAGGATACACTGAACACCTTTGGACTCTCAAAAGTGATCTTATGGGACAGCAGATCGCAATTTGTGCTAGCTGCGTAAAGGTCGTTTTTGATTCAAATTGCATCCAACACAAGCTTCCCCTGGCATTTTGACCACCAACGCCACAAAATCGGATTGAAAGATCTACCGATGCATTCACACGGTTATTATTCAGAGCTAACGAGAAGAGATAACAGGTGATTTTCACCTTTTTTTAAATTACATATCACATTACGCCTATTGCTTACGCTCACGCGAATGCTTGGGATGTGTTATGGTGACTAGTTTAAATAACTGTGAGGAAATTTTGTGCCACTATATCTTTCAACCAAGCGACAAATTACGCTTTATGTTTTCAGGGTTTCACTGTTTCCATTTCACTATGAACAATGGATTTCGAGCGTCTGAACAGACAAATATTTTTTTATTTTTATGTGAGAAAATAGAAGAATGAAGAGGTTTAACACCTCGTGCTTTTGTGAAGACCACTTGTCTGTTTTAAAATATTTACACCGTGTCCAGGACGAATGAGTTTCAAGTATTCTAATTAGACTCAGGCAAACCAGCAGTTTATTAGAATTGCGTATGAGTTCCCGTTAGAGCTCATCATTGAGGTCTGATAAGACTTGTTTCATATATGCGAGCAGGTTTTCAGAACACACAATGTGTGACATGCTCTCTGCAAAATGCTACGTCCTAGCAAACTTATTTATACTCACTGGGTGAGCTTTTTGTAAACATGTATCCTCACATAACAGGAAAATGTATACAAAAAAACCGAACCTGACATGTTCGCTGCAGAATACCATGATGGTGTCACTCTCTATGACCAAAAGTCAAGTTCTTTTTGAACAATACCTAGAGGAACAAGGAAAAAACGAGGACTATTGGAACTCGAAATGTTGCTTTTATTTTGAATGAACAAAACTTGTTGCCTCGGTACACCTGATTGCTACGACTTGTTTTTTCAGTATTGAAGTTGTTTTTGTGAGAAACACAGATATTGGATCAGAGAATATCGTTTTATGCGCTACCCCAACTGCATCAGGGGGAGGACTAGTCCTCACAGAAGGAGACCAATAATTCCACATACCTTTTTCAACCACTTATGGATAGCCCTAATGTTTTCATCTTTGGATGAAATTTCATTGTAGTAACTATGCTAGTGAAAAATGATTTCGTTCAGTCAGCATAAAATCTCTGATTTCTGTGCAGTTCACTTCTTACGAAATAGCCCCAACTGCATACCCGCGACCTTCTAACAGATGACCTCTGACCTATCACCTGGTTATGCTTATCCAATCACCGCTGTCTTGTGCTTGCCCGTCTGTTGGTCTACACTGTGCCCTGTTCCACCAGATGTCCCGATGGTTTTTTTCATGCGTCTTTTCTCTCTACCCCTGCCTGCCTCGGCCTTGATGATTGACCAACCACGTCCTTTCCACTGGGTAGGACCCTCGGCCGCTTCTGCTCCCGTGAGAATTGTGTAGGCTGTGGTGGTGGTCGGTCACAGGCTGATTCTGATTTTTGGCTGCTTCTGCACCCCAGAATCCCGAATCGTTTAGGTTTTTCGTTTGTATGACAACGCGTTCATTGCGCGTTCCATGGTATCAAGTTGCACGCAAATATCATGTGACTAACTGTCACACGCATCAAACGGAGAAAGCGGCAACAAACTGAAGAGAGTGAATGATGACGATCGCCATACGGGTGTTAGACGTTTAGAAATTGGTCACCGTCTCGGTCATCGTCTCGAGACAAGGCGAGTAACATTGAATACTTTCAAGTCTAAAATTTATATTACTAGAAGAGTCGACTGCATAGGGGGTAGCGTTTTAGCGGATTGACAAATTGACGAAGCGCCATTTGCAATCCCTTAAAAACAGGTCCAAACATTATAGTATTCCATCTTAGGTGTGCAGAGCATTTGGTCCAAGTCTATTCGTTGTTTTGGCATCGAGTGCTCTCGTGAACACGCGTACACACATCACCTCCAAGTAAAGCAAGTCACTTTGAATCCCATTGTGGGGGTTAATCAACTGCAGGCAGCCCGCAACAACTCTGAGGGACCTGAATTCGTGGGCCAAAATTTTGCTGTATGAGGTTCCTTGTACGAACATTTTGTTCACTATGTCGTTTCCCACATCGTTCACTGATATGATAGCTACAGTTTTGTATGAATTAGCATTTGACAAACTGCACGGACGTTCTATAAGTCTGGTCGCATGACCCAACCTTTCTACGAAACCCAGAGCACATGTGGAAGAAGCTGAATGTTGAATGTCTGGCCGATGATATACCGGGCCTCGAAATCAAGGATTCCAACTTTCTGAGCACCATTGTTTTGGAGGAATTAGCATCTGACAAACTGCTCTCCTACTATTCTTCATGGACTAGGCTGAAATGAGCCATTGTGTGGATGATACGATTTGAAGTGTACCTTCACGTAAAGTCGAACAAAGAAGCGAAGTTTCTGCTCTCACGTAGCACTCCACGGCTTGGGAGCAGCAGAATACTCAATACTGCAATACGTACGGCGGCATGCCTTACAGCAGGCGTATAATTTCCTTACCGGATTATCACCCCTCGATGAGACCCAGAATTTGGAGTCCGCCAACTCTTTACGTAAACTTTCTTCAATTCTCCTTGAAGGACTGAGACGTGTCGGAGGCAGGCTTCGAAATATTTGTTTGTCTTAACCCCGCAGACATCCCAGCATACTTCCTGGTCGACATCTCGTGACACATTGCTAGATTAGACACTACCATGAGTCGGAAGGACACATGGGCACGTCACTTGTTCTAGCTATTATGCGTAAGAAATTTTGGGTTGTTAAAGGGGCAGCCCCCGTTAAATACTTGTGCCTAGGTGTTTGTCATGTGAGGCAAGGTCGGCGAAGCTAGCGGACCAGTTGATGGCCTCCTTACCAGCCTGCAGAGATGAACCTGGTTACACTTTTGCCGACACCTGTGTGGATTATTTCTGTCCCTTTTTTGTACGCGACGGACGAAATTCGAGGAAGCGATACGGATGTATATTCTCCTGTTTGAAGACTCGTACATTTCACATCGAGGTAGTTCATTCTTTATCGATTGACTCCTTTCTTATGGCACTTTCCCGTTTTGTTAACCGCCACGGTCCACCAAAAGAGTGTACAGTGACCAAGGGAGTAACTTCGCTGGAGCCGAACTAGAACTTAGGCAATTTCCGAAACTTCTAACTTGCGATCCCGTTAATAAGGGGACGCTAGCCCAAGGGATTGAGTGGCACTTTAATCCACCCTATAGCAGTCACCGCGGAGGAGTATAGGAGCGTCGGATATGACCTATCCGCCTAGTGCTGAGTGCGGTCTCCCGCGAGCAGGTGTTGGTCGACGAATCTTTGTCTACCTTCCTCACTGATGTGGAGCGTATTTTAAATAACGGTCCACTTGCACCTGTCAAGGATGATCCAGACTCATTAGACGTGTTGACCCAAATCACTTGTTATTATTGCGGGGACAGCTTGATTTGTTCAACATAACTCGTGACTCTGATGCCATGATTAGGCTAGAGTTGTGCTCACTCGAACTTGCAATAGTATATTGTGATTTCAAGTTTCGAAGCTCATACCAAACTGCCTGGCAAAATAATCTGAAGAATTTTGAATTGTCTTCAGTCCGACGGAATATGAATCAAGTAGCGCGATATCGTTGGCATACTGCTGGATTTTAAAGCATTCCCCAGGAACAAGTTCCACTCACGAGTTTCCATAGGAAGGAAAAGAAAGGTGACAGAACTCATTTTGAGGAGATTCTCAGGAAAAATACTTTCTGTCGGGTTCCACACGTTCACGGGGGTTGGAGCACGACAACTGAAGAAATGCGCTAAGAATGGTAGGAAGTCACTTTGGGGCAAGAGGCTGTCAGGAAGCAGCGCAATTCAACGAGTGCAGCGTTGTTTTTTGACCGGAGAGGAGAAAAACCGCTGACCTTCTATACGTATGGCGGTCCCCAAAGAGTTGTGGTGCGGTGAACTTAGCAAACAGGTCAACGATATCAATACCCACTCGGATACCTAGATGGGCTTCGTGAATCTGCCACTCACAAATGCCGGTGGTTCTGCATAGGATGTGACCTGTGAGCCACTTATCAGACTGTGAATGAGCCCTACACCCCATCCTTAAACGAAGCAGGGAAGAGTGTCGCGATGTCGAGACTTGTTCCTCTCCAAAAGTTTGGTTAAGTTTTTCAACCCTACCTCCCATTGGATTCGAACTGTTCTCGTTCCACCGTGAAACTGATGATATGTTTAACGTTACATTGTGAATCTCAGGCAAGTCAAGCCTTTCTTTGAAATGGTCTGTCAAGCAAAGCAGAAGGAGGGAATTAGACTGAAGTTTAGAGCCACATTTCGCTGTTATGGTTTCAGTGATGGGCAGTTTTAATGGATTGTTGTTAATGGCAAGTTGGTTTGTTTGGCTGACAATAAGTGGACATTGTATGAAGCATTTAGCATTGTCATCGTGTGAATACGTATAGTATATCACCAGTTCTTCCCCAATGAGCAGTCAAATCACCAGCTAGTATAGGGATAAAATGAGAATCTCTTCTACAGTTTTCTGAGGCGAACGCAGTGGTATTCGGTTTCGAGTCTTTCGTGGCGCATTCTGACAGACTGGGCCAATCTGACCGCACCCAGTCGGCTGTTCATAGCAAACTAACCCACCAGATTCTCTCCAGTCTGGATACTCAACGCAGTACATACTGAGAACGTAAGGAACCGCCCAACAGACGCTGCGATAGAAAAACGTGAGAAAGGTTAACTCCCTTCAACCGTGCTACGATGCACTACCGCAGTAGAAACTTTAGAGAATGTATTGGAGACAGTGACCCGTCGAGTTTTAATGGAAAAATGGTGTGAGAAAGAGAAGATTGTTTATTTGTGTGACAAGCAATATGGACATTACACGCTGATACGTTGAATGCATCCCTCGGTGTTTGTAGCGCATCTTTAGCTTTTATTTTTATGGATACAAAACTACCAATGGTCGTTGAAATTAGGGTTAGAAACAGACAGGATCTTACTGAAATGGGTGGTAAGCAGAGCTGAAACTGAGTGATGAAGAGGTTATCCACAGCTCCTGTACTGCGGATGTGGATCGTTCTCCCTGTTTGCCCAGGTCATCTAGCCATTCACTCAAAAATCGCGCCCGAGAGAGAGTGGGAGAAGGTATCCCCTGTTCAGTGGCATGTTCCTAGACAACTGGCTTAATAGTTTCACCTGCGAGACAGCAGTTGTAGAGAATTTTGTTGAGTGGTCTACCACGAGCCACTGGCTCGACAGTGAGACCTACTCTGCTTTGCCGGCCAGAATGCGAGCTGTAAGGCATAAGTGTCCTACTCAATAGCACTGTGTACTGCAGTTACGTCTCGATCAAAACCATAATCATGGATTCTGAAAGTATCTCCACCGTATCGCACTGTGCACTCGCGGTCTCAGCCAACCGGTGAGAGATGGGAGTGTAGAACTGGGTTGATCATTCCTAACCCTTCTCTCCCCGGCGAAAGGCAACGTCTTTGTTTTTATAAATGTACGTGTGCTTGTCTCCTAGAGAAGAAACCTTACTGTCGTCACTCTCTTATCGCAGATGACTATCAATTTACCCTAGACCACCATGTAACACGATTACTAGTAGTAGGCAAGCTTGCTGCTCCTTGTCTAGCCACTCTCCTTTCGACTTTCTGGCACGGTTAAATTTTGGGAGAGTTCCATTCGATTGAGAAGTCATCATTTCAGAAGGGTTTGTCAAACAATCGGTGGTTCTATAGCTGCACAACGTTTCGCTTTCGACACAGAGCTTCATCAGGAAAGGTGAATAGATTACCAAGTTAGATCACTACTACGGCAGACAGAGAATCAAGGAGCAAATTCTTTTCCGATTGGCAAACTAGATCGATTTCGAGTGTTACTATAAGGTCCTGTCAGTTAGTGTGGGTGGCTAAATTTTACGGTTGAAAGGGTGGCGGAATTTCAAATCATCTCAATCGGCTTTGGGTCCTTCCGGTTCAAGAAGCTTCAACTGATGATTCATTTTTTCTGTCACTGATAAATTTTTTTGGTCTGTGTGGGTTTGTAAGTGACGTGGAATTTGGTCCGCTTGGTTTGTGCACTTCAGATCTTCTGTTGATGACTCCTCTTCGCCGATGACCCCATACCATCACGTGTCAGCTCGACCGAACTAACCTACAAAACTAGCGAAATACACTTATCTGCATACCAATTTGATTTTGACGGGAGACTTATCTAGAACCCAGCTGAATCTATCATTTTTGATGTTTTTAAGCAACTGAATGTGCTGCACCAGGTTGCCTCATGTTTCAGTTGGTACGATATTCGAGATATCGCGATACATGTATAGACCTGACACACCATTCATAAGGTTGTTGAAAACTCTTCGATAGCCCACGACCGGCTCCGTCCTTCTTGGGGCTGATCAGGTAGGCGCAGTTCCCAAGTTTTCGTCAACCTTATGTTTTACTTGAACCCAAATCCGAAACCAGGCAGAGGAACAACAATTTAAGGTTTTCCATGACTGCTATACTAACTGAAATTTGTGCTGGATTCTAAAGTTTACAGCGTAGTGACACTCTTTGGATGTTGTTCTGGGAATTTTTTAGCGTCGCGTAAATCATCCAACTTGTACTGGCCAAACTTGCCTCCCCTTAATTAAACAGCTGGGGTCGCATTAAATCTCCTTGGTCCACGGATAAACCAGCGAATGTAACAGCAATCCATGCAGAATACATGGGAGAAAAAGAATTTCAGCCTATGTATTAACGTATAACTCAGTCTTAGGTCTTGAGTAACGAAAACTTAATGAGCATAGTAACCTCAGACGGAGCAGCGTATTAGTGAACAGACACAAATCGACAACACTGCATCGACAAAACATTTGGTACATCAGTTTAATCAATCCACTTGTGTCTGGTTTATCTCGTCGTCTGCCGTATGTTCAGGGACTGTCTCAGCTTTTGCAGATTTCACAAGAAATAGTCACTCACCAACAGTGATTCGGTTTTCAGTTCAATATGAGGGGTTCGCGAAATTCCTCAGAAGTAGAAGGCAGTGAAGTGTATCGATGTTAATGAAATTTCAAGAAGAAACGTCACAGGAAAATATACAAAAATCAGTACTTTTGTTTGCCCGCGGAATTAATTTTTGGCTAACTGAAATTCTGTCTGTCATTTGTCAAAAATTATCGACTGAAACTTGTCATCTTCAACTGGGTAATACACTTCCTATTCCATTCGGTGTGGCCATGTCAAGTTTTTTAGGTTTCAATGCAGATAGATGAACAGACCCTGCTATCAAACTTGAGTTTTTAAATCGTTACCAAAGAATTCGAGTTAAGACTGCAATTCGGTCGCTAGTGGCTCCGAACAGTTGCCCTTTGTCCTCCCCCACATTTTGACAGTTAATGACTGTGCTCGATCGATTCAGTGGTTCAGAAAATATTCATTCTTCTAGCACATCGAACATTATTTGACCCCACAGACTGTTACACGTGTTGTGGCACGAAGTTTTGCAGTCTCGTGCCATGTATTTCAACTAACTGACTTGATACACCGATGCATACATGAGTGTTTCGTATTTCTTTAACATGTTACTCAGACTAGCCCATATTAGTTACTTTGTGTCCTGAAGCCACTTGTGGTACCAGGCTTGTCAATGGTTGGCTAATCCGAGGCAAAATTTTTGAGTCCGTGTGTAAAAAATCCTGAGACAACTAGAAAAATCAGTGTGGCTTCAATAGCAATTCACACACACTACCATGTTCGCACTTTAGCTAATCCGTACTATCCACGCAAGCTTTAACAGTTATCCTGTAGCCAGACTCTTTAATGTTGTCCCACTGTCCTTAGTGTGCACGTTGAATAAATTAGGGATTAGACCGAACAGACAGCAAGATAAATTATTTTCGTGGTCGTTTTGAGAAAAAGATAAAACGATGGCACAATGTGGTGGAAGTTGCACTAGTGGAGCCATATTACTCATTCTCTAACAGTGCGTTCCAATGAACTCATCTGGTACATTAGTTACTCAGACGTTACCTAACCTACTCGCCTTGGTCATTCGACGGGAATGTTTGGTGGGTTTTCTCTAACATGAGTGCATCTGAGAAGTGGTTTTTCCATCTAAATGGGGCTAATAAGTAACTACCACTCATCCTAAATCTTGACATATGCTGTCACCACTAACATGAATGCTTGTAAGGCATCGCTTAGGGATGGGATTCCTCCCCGAGAAATATCCTTGGAACGTTGAACGAACCTTGAACTCCTTAATTTTTTGAAAAGATATTCCCTGAAACATAAGTCTGCTGTCATAACTCAGTGACTTACGTCCAACTGAACCCCAAAGGCTTCAAATTATTTTGAACACAGGGTAAGTTCTCCGCATTAATCACGCGGACTGAGCTACAAGGTGTGCACATATTCTTTTTACTTTCATTTCAGAACACACTATAGGGAAGAATATAACCGTAATAAAACTTTCAAGCAAAGTGGGAAACCTTGAATGGATATTCCTGATGCAATGCTGTATGTGGTGTAACTTTGCTTTACTGATTCAGATAAATTCTATTCATCTACTAGCTGAATCAATGAAGATTACCTCCTAATAATTTAGACCACTTAAAATCTACGGGACTTTATCCGGACACAATTATGCTTAGCATTTCTAGCAGTACTTTCCAACTGTGCTCGTTATATTAAGGTGGATACCTAGATTTTATCCAAAAACAACATCGCAAACTTCCTAAACATGATGGTGAATAGCAGTGATGCAGGCATACAGAATCGTCCAAAACCAGATTATCTCACAAGATAATGAGACATAACTGAACTGTTTTGTAGGATAAGCTGTCTGGGCATTGTGATGGATAAATGCAGGAACAAAAGATTCCCACTCTGGATGTATCTTTCGAATCAGGGCTGTTCGTTTGCCATCAAGTATACAGAAGCACACAAACGATAGCACAAAAACGCCAATACATGAACAGAGAGAGGAGAGAACCTAGTGAATTCGTTAGAATCTATTTTATTCGCTTTTATGAGCGGGATAGCTTCGGTGTCCAGCTAAATGTTTAGATGGTTGGGAGTACAGCGGAAGTATCAGTATAAACTTATCCCGGCGGCAGTATACAAGCTGAATGGATTAGTGGAAGGCTTCTATTCAGACGGACAGAGTAGAAATCACATGAAGACTGAAGCAAGCCTGATTACTAAATGTTTGCTATGGACTCGTTAGACCTCTCGAGATGAACCAAGGTTTTAAAGTTGTATAGGTTTTATGTTGTTTGCTTGTTTGCACTATTACAGCCCTCCGTTCATCTTATACAAACTTATGATATACTATATTGCCCTACATTATATTATAGTACACAACACTTTATATTATATTATATTATAGCACCTTACATTATACTATAATAAAATTATTATATTATGTCATATTATATTATGCGTCCTTATAGCAAATATATTCCATAAGTATTGTAAGTCTGCGGAATCACTACAAAGTCGTGATAGACGATCAAACATTTCCTGTTGAATGTAACCCAAATCAAACCAAGAATCGTCGCTAACACCGAGGCTATTCTGAATTCGACTCACGGATTGATTAGACTGCTCAGTTATCCACGAAGATGTCTTCAATCGTGACGTTTCTGAATGTTCATCTATCGACCATATTCGATAAATAGCATTCCGGCGGTGTTACTTAAGTCACTTTCCATTGCTGCCTAAGGTAATCGAAATCCACAAACTTCAATCACAAAATGAAACAAACACATGCGAAATGCATGGCTAACACTCGAAAACAATAGGAAGCATTGAGCTTATCAAAAGCAACTGTAATTGCTGCCGTATCTTCAGCTCTAAACTACCTCTTTGATGGCCTTATGAACCCTGGCGAATTTTTCAGGCTTATTTTGGCAGAACGTGTGGAGAAGTTCATCCTTTTTCGTGGTCTCTTACCTCATGAGGTTCTAATATCTNGATATTATATCATATTACGTACATATTATATACATATATATTATTTCCTATAGATTATAGGTAACAGAATATATATATATATGATAGACTATATTACATTATATATTTTATACATATTTCATATTACGTCATATTATATTAAAATACAATTAACAGTAGTATTCCACGTAATTCTCCTTTTGAAACCACTTCTTGTGTTTTTAATTAACTGGGCAAAAAATGATGGAAATGACCTCCAGGTCATGAGTTCCAGTTGGAAATCACGCGGCAGATTTGGATGAAGGCTTTTGAAGTCGAGTTCTGACCCACACTGGGATGTCATAGAAATCCAGTGAAGAAGGCAGATTTCAATACAGAGGTGTCGAGAAAATGGTGATGCATTTTAAAATGAACGGATTCTTTCTTAAAGTTAGAAAGTTCAAAGTTTGAATGCGAAGCATTTTACCAGAATGTATGATGTCCACCAATTTCTCGTTCACCCCGTTTTATCAGATATATTCAATGTACAATAAGGAAAAGGGATTGCTTCATTGTGACCCTCTGTCTGGTGTCTACACACGTAAAGAATAATGGGTGCCATTAATCGAATTTAATGAAGCTTAGCAGTAGCGCCTTTTCGTGTCATCAGGAAGGAGAATAGTGGTGGCCATGGAGAATTATCTTTGAAAGACTTCGTAATAACTCTGTCATCCACCTTCCCCCTTAGCGAAACTGGTAGTAATCTATAGTCTGACGTGAAGCACTGGTAAATTTCCTTACTTAAGTTTATACTAAAATGATCGGTGCGATTTAGTGAATAAGAACGTTGACAAGTACCATGTAAGGACCTAGATTAAGTTCCCGATCTACCAGTCTAGGGAATACCTCATCCATCATAGCTCACTAAAAGTTTTCCGTTTCAAAACTGCCCCGTCTTATTCAATCCTCTCGCATGCTGCACGTTATGCAGTCTACTTACAGCCAAAGTAAACTAAACCGACTGCACCACTGCATCTTCTTCGATATGGAGAAACGCAATAGCATGTTGAAAAACGTATTCCGAAGCAGGCACTTTCTGGTTGAATGTGGCACTTGACTGTATTTGGTGTAAACCAGCTGGACAAAGCTTAACGCCACAATTTGACGACGAGAAACCTATGGCACATTTATCAAATTTTGGCTACTCCACTCAAAGGCGCAACTGGCCTACGCCAGTGAAGGAAGTTGACCGTGGTTTCACAATATCACCTGCTAACTCAGCCATCGCAACCGCACGCATGATGTTTAGACCCTTCATTCTGAACCGGAAACGACTGCCAATTTTGTATGACATAGTCGAGGTGGTTGCTATGGCCCCAATATTTAGTCAAACGGTATTTGTGTGCTTTGTCTATTAAGCCTGGCGCCATTTGAACGGCTGAGTAGCTGAGAGTTTTCAAGGCCCTGGCTAAATGACGTTCGCGGACTTAACTGAAGATGTATGAAGGTATCAGCTAAGGCTAAATTGGTGATCACTCACACTATAGTGATACCACATTGTCTATCTCAGATCAGACCTCTTCCTGAATACCCTCACAGGCACACACATACCTGGTTCATTACAAATTCGTGTACTAATCTGCATAAATTAAATAATGAAGCATCCTTAAAAAGACAGTTCGTAACCAAAACACTGTTTTAACATTCATTATGATGACAGCTGCTTAATGTATCGGAAGTGGTAAAACAATGGTCACATCAATTTGGACAGTAACTATTTTTGTGTGAAAACGTTATAAGACGAGTCTCCCATCATGTACTCTTAGCAAGAAGACTAATGTCATAGAACTCCTGTGGACCAATGGAGGCAAACTTCGAAAATAACACGGAAACGGATGCGTCATGAAGCTGTTTTTCACCGTTTGTAGTTGAGATTGACAAAGAAACGAAAATGGATAAGCCAGTAGTGCACGATGTCGGTGACTTAACAGTACTCAGGAAAATGATTCCGGTATTTTTTCTTGTGTATAAGATATCGAGAATCACACAAGATCAATAGGTTCCCG